>CACRXP010000803.1:220559-255775 GCA_902702965.1 Spirometra erinaceieuropaei
ACACTGCAGTAGAAAATATGGAAGGTGACGAATTTGGGTTTTAAAGCAATAGCTTTTTCTAAAGTTGTACATGTCGAAACTAGTAACAGAGTAACGCACCATTTGAAAAACAAACTTTTCAGGGAAGACGAACGCACGCTTTGGGCGGCAGAGAAGTACTCAAATTCAAAAAACTCCATTGCAATCTATTGTGAGGTGAATAACTGCGATGTACGGCTTGCATCCAGTTGAAAGTTTTATGTTGGGAACATTTTTTTGACAAAGTGTAACCTGTCCGGTTACATTGATCAGACTGCAGATGACCAGTAAGATAGCTATTTTCTCTGAAATTTTGGTTGAAAAGGTCACACATGCAACACGTTTGTCTGGGTCACCGTCGACAGACTACCTTATGACCGAAAATTGCGACATAACAGTAAAAGCATGTGCGGGCAGGAAGAAATTTCAAGCTACAAAATTCTAATTTTGTTTACAGTAAATATCCGGGCTTTTGATTCCAGAGTCGTTTTTGAACTGCCAACGGTTAATGCCAAGTTTTAATCATAAAGCGATACGCCTTGATTCAGATGTGTATGAACTTAATCAAGAAGAGTTAACATAGTAAGAGTGGACACATGTGCTGCATTTTGCCCAAATATCCTGTTCAAGAAAGGGTTTTTCATTCAACAAAACGACCGAGATTCTCCCTGCTCATCTTTTGGCGTTCGGTTATCACAAATCACCGGTTTTTGACTATCATACAGAGAGGAGAACACATTTTAAGTATTTACGAATGTGATAATTATCTGAATTTCTCAAAATAAGGGGGACTTTGAAAGACGCGACTTAAGATTAACCTGTGCATAGAGGGGAAACATAAGAGATCTTTGAAAGAGGAAATTAAGACTTAGCGCATGGGAGAAGACTGTTAACGTGATCAGTTACTGAGAGCAGCAAATATGCGCATTTTGTGGGCAGAGGAAAACTCTGAGCCTACATCTATGAATGCTCGCATATCTTTATTTCAACGATCTGATCGTGCAAATCACCTGCCTACTCAAGGCCTAAAATAGTGTGACGGAACAAAATGCAAAATCTAAACGATGGTCCAGGAAGATAAGAGCATAATTATCCACTTTTGTAGGACGCGGAAATAAAAACACCTCCTCCTCCTCCTCTACAGGTGGACTTGTGTTAAATTCCGAAGGGAGGATTAGAGCCAGGAAGGCTAGATTAATGATGGCTAATATTAGAATATGAGAATACGTACCGTTCTGGACTTTAATGCAAGGCCACCTCTAGCACGGGGGCCCCTAGTTCCGCGTCCCACTTTCACTCCTTTTTTGACAGCGATGTCCCATATTATTTTGTTAAAGTAAACCCCAGCGTACTTTGGTTCATAAAATATGTTAACACGTGTCAGGGTAATAAGTAATATATTACCCAATTATATGTCCTAGTCGGACGCCAGATATGGTGAAATAGTTTTTACACCGCTTCCGAACCCTTCTCCGTGCTTGAGAAAAAGAAACACACCAGACATTTCGCAAATGACGCAAATGTAATAAATTCCAAGTTTTCCCGATAACAGCGAAGTCGAATTGTCCGTAGATTTTATCTACGTTCTGCAGCTTGTTAAATTTATAAGAGAGACTGCTTCAAGACGGGAAATCTATTGTGATTTCCGCGTATGTGCAGCACCCTAGTAAAATTCGTCCATTTTGACTCATTTGCAAATGTGTACTTTTGTTTCCACCAATCACGTTTATATTTGATTTTTCTGGTAAGAGAGTGAAATTTTCTGCATGACTGATCCCCAAGAGCTAAAATTCCACCTTCTAACCGGTTTGCGTCACGGGTCTCCATATTTAATTAACTTTAGATTTTCCATCCTCAATTTTACAATCAAAAGTCCTCCCTATTGAATGATAAAAACACGTGCAGGACATATTTTGCAATTTTGGCTGCATTTTTCGAGTACGGTCATCCGGGAATATACGCGACTTCAAGCAATCGCATCCTCTGGAGACTTGACGTTTGCTTTTAAGAAATGTCACGGGTCACAGGCAGACCAAAAAGCGCTTTGGTCTTACCCATCAAATCGTCCAAAAACCTTTCCTCAAAGTTAATTGTCCTCTTGGAAACCATCGACAGAGTACCGATAAACTATTGTATGTTTGGCAGACTTGTGAAGTTTCCTTACCTCTACCTGGACTAGCGTCTTGTTTAATTCATAAAAGGTATGGTGTTGATGCATATTTTGAAAAAATGCTACTTTTTCTTCCTGAATCAGCCCGGCGTTTTCGTGACCTTTCGCCTCGAACGTTGATTTTGCCTCCTTTCAAACTATCCGCCGAGTCCAACATTAATGCACCAAAGTGGTACTTATGAAATGCCCAACCGGTCTTCTTTTACAAAGATTTGCCCGTCCAAATGGTATGTTAGGACTATATCCTGACCTTTAGCCCGCAAAAGTTCCTGTTCGTTTTGACCTTTCTGTAGATGCCCCTTAAAATCAGCAAGGACACACCTTTGCTTCAAAACAATCGACCACATATTCAGTTCGTTTTTGCACAAACTGGAAACATCTGGAGACTGCCAGGGAATACACCGTGTAAATGTCAGCCTTAGTCTAGGTCATAGAAGTACACAGTCTGTGCTCTCAGTTGCCAACTTCCTCTTCAAAACCTTATCAAAGTGAGGGCAATAAACTTCTTAGTCAAACAAAATAGTTATCACATATCCGCGCGAAGTACCAAATGGATTTGTGGCCAATAATTCCCCATGCCTAAGTCTCCTTTGGAGAAGGAGGAACAGCATTATAACGTATCTCTGTGTGAAGATCAGCATGTCCGTTGGAGGCAGTAATCTGGTCTGAAAGAATTTGTGGTTATTAGGCAAAACTGATGCGATCAACACAGATACCGACAGGAGGAGGGCTAGGACAGAAGGAAGAACAAGAGGAAGGAGGAACCAGGAGGGGCTGAAGCTTCGGAGAACATCCTCACAAAGGATAGATACTCCGAGTATAGGGTCAGGAGAGGCGTCTAAAACTTGTCATGTAGTCAGTACGTCAAGAACTAAGTTTCCTACCCCTCTATCAATTGACTGTTTTGCGACCAGGATGCGTTGTCCTTGCGAGACTGCGTGCACTCCGGTACTCGATAGACAACCTTAAGGGCGCGTTTTGAATCTGGTCGAGGTATAATTCCCAACAAGCATTCTTTTTGTCTTTTGTTAACCTGTCAGGTGTTCTTTGTCTCTTTCGCAGAAATCTCGGCTCATCCAACCAATGTATCCTTACACGCTTGAAAAGGTGAGTATTTAAACGCATATGGAGATAGTTTTAAATGATGATTCTTATTCGTGTCGGGCAAACAGAAGCCTAAAACAAGAGTTGCATTTGTCTAGTGTTCCGTATTTACACTCGAATTCGCCATTAGTGACTGTATCAGATAATGGCAAAGTTCGCACAAGTGCTGCAGTGTGCATAGGATGTTCCTATTACGTTGTTGCATTCCTATCACAAGTATTATATCATTGGCGAACGTGGGTAATGAAGCTTAACCACTCGACTGCGGGCAATCAAGCAATTATCCCACCAACTTCAACCCTTTGTGATGAATGGGATAGCAATTAATTGTGATCGGTATGCAATGGAAAAGCAGCCGCATCCTATAAATACAGTAACACTTGTATCGCGTTCATCATTCTCCGAAGAAGACGAAGAAAAAGATAGGGCGAATTCATGGACCGAGTTATATTTGTACTGACGTTTCGGAAACCCTCTCGTTTCCATCATCAGAGTAATGTGTTGACTGTTCCTGCTGGTTTTGATTGCGTCAGCCTTGATACCAGCCTGGTATTATATCCGTGCGCGAAACACGAACTTTGACCTGCCCGTTTGCCGCCGATTAGCGATGACCTCTCCACGATTGACTGCCGGTGGGCTCCTACCACTAATGACCCCTTTGCGGCCGTCGTAATTTATGGCGAGCCAGCATGCTTGTCGGCCTCCTCCTCGTCACTCAGCGGACTGATCAGTTGTTGGGGCTCATGTGAGTTGATCTCAGCCTCGTGGGCGTCGCGGTGAGGTGGCGTCTCACGCCCTATCTTCTTCTTCGTCTTCTTCGGGGGATGATGAACGCGATACGATATCTGGACCTTGAATCTTTACCCATATCGAAGTAACATTTGTGTAAATTTTACTGTTATCTGATTCAGTCTTTGATGATTGATTTGGGAATGAGTACGAAACGCCGGGTAAATAAACTCTTGGTTCAACAGTCGTGCCTCTTCATTTCCAGCTGTTTGCCAAAAGGCTGAAAACGTTTGAAAGATAACAATTCACGGCAATCTTCCCTCCTGAAGGTGCAAGTTGAAGTTAACTCCTGTTTTTCTAAAGAAATTCTTTCATATCTCTGAGTTCTTGCTTTAAATAATCAAAGTAGGGCGTTTACCCTGTCCTAATAATCAAATATCACACAAACTACTTTATCCCCTCTATCATCCTGTCTTCCGGATGAGGCACCTTGCTCTAGAACCGTTAATTGGCGGTTCGCTTCATTCACAGTATTACGAACACCACTTGTAAGTGGACACACCAGATTTCGCAAGCCCGTCCGACCTCTTTCCACGAAGGACGACTAAATCGGTCAGTAGGGAGCAAATGTCCAGTAAATGTAGAATTAGAGGTATGTCAGTTACATAAAAGTATCGGGATAGGCAGATGGAAAGCCTCCATCACATCAAAGAATGGAGTCACCGCCGGCAATTTCCCTCCCCAACGGTGGGTTCGTGCGGGTGAATTCGTCAGTACAAGCACCAACTTCGTTGCTAGAAGACCGTTATAAATCCTTAAACAAGACGTTCGTAGAGGTCCCGAGAACCTGACACGGTCATCAGCTCGTCAGTTCTATCTTGAATCGTAAGTGCTTGACAGTAGCTCTGTCTCTTTCCTCACCATCAAATGGCCTTAATTCTCCGGCTGATGACGGCCAGCAAGCCAGAAGTGGCCACACCAATCTCGCCGTCCCTGCTGACAATTTATTTCTACTTTCGTCACGTTTTATTGCTGCAAAACTTTGTTGGTGCCAAATAAAAATACGCATGTGACATCGACAGTTCGACCGTCAATGTCGACGATGTCCACCACAGTAGGAGGGAGAGGGCAGGGACGTTGACTTGCGCGTGACTCAATCTATGGTGACAGTGGACTTGCGAAATGTCTACCGCACTCCCTCCTCCTCCCACCCTAGTCCGATGTTTAGACAGAATCAAGAAGACCGGATGCGGGAGAGGACGCAGACGGCTCGAGCAGAGGGAGCTGGCGCCCAGTTGTGTCAACACAGCCATGGGTGCTCAGCCCGATAATGCCTGCTGGACCCTCATTTGACCCCGTGTTAGTCCAGCACATTTCCCGCGGGGAAAAACCTGTGACATAGGAAAACTGTCAAAAGTTCACGGACAATACTCGGCGGGGACATTGAGAAAAAAAAGAGGGCGACATCGTCCAGAATGGCGTCCGGAAGGCACATAGTAGCCACCATTCTAAACGTGTCTTTATTAGATTATACTGCAGATGACGGGGTGGCAGAGGTTTTTAGACCGATCTTTGCTACGTACAACGTGCATCTGTCAAGATGACTTGACAACTGATTCCACCTATGCATATCCCTTGCGTTCGCTGGCGAGCAAATCTGATTACTGAGATAAAGTGGTAAAAGTACTCGCTTAGACACAGGCCGCACGAGTCCTAAACTGCCTCTGATACATAAGTTGCTTAAACGTCACTATGACTTTGTACAGGTCCCTAAACAGTATCATGTGACGCAATTCTGCTAGCGTTTTTGGGATATCTGGAATATGTACTTCACTGATGACAGGTTCAAAATTTCCTAAATCCTATGTTCACATCTTTCTTTGGAGCTGATTCAACGGAAGCTACAGGAATAAAAAATAAAACTTGTTTGTGGATGGCGGCGCCTGGCAGGAACAGGATTTTTGCACTAAACCCCATAATTAGACATTCGACTGAACAAACAACCATGTTTGCAAACTTTCCAGATTTCCGAAACCATTAAAGACATTGCATACTCGTACA
The DNA here is from genome assembly GCA_902702965.1 of Spirometra erinaceieuropaei. NCBI lineage: Eukaryota > Metazoa > Platyhelminthes > Cestoda > Diphyllobothriidea > Diphyllobothriidae > Spirometra > Spirometra erinaceieuropaei. The sequence goes on from CACRXP010000803.1 coordinate 226,642, forward strand.
GCTTTTGCATTTAGGAGTGTTGGCATTATTACTGCCTTCGAAATACGTGAACGTCCTGGCCCCGAATAACAACACTTAAAGGAGTTGCCCCTAGAAAGTTCACTTCCCCCATATTTGTCGATTGAACGCCAGTCATATGCGTTAGATGACAGCATAGATTTTCCCCCGCAGGATGGCTATAGGCTATTTACTAACGAAGAACAGACGAACGACAGATATGAACGAGGAAATTGGACATTTTATGGCATACACCAAATGTATGGACTAAAAAGTTCAAGAACGGGAGGCATTTCAGATGAGCTCATTCTTCCGGTGTTTATGCGATTTTCGAGCACACAGGCAGAAACTCGAAATCCAGGAATTCAAAATACAGTGAAATTTGTAAGTTTGAAGAGACTGAAGTGTTTATCCGTAAAAAATGACTACGTATGTTGCATGAATTTTTCCAATTGATTTTCGATGCTCCCAAAAGTTCAATTATATTTCATGGAAAACATGTACAAAAAACATTCATTTTCTTACTAATTTGGTAAATTACGCCTTCTTCCAATCTTATACTTGATAAAAGGATATAATTCGGTTTTCAACAAGTTTCTAATTGTAGGACTTTTTAATACACTAAAAAGGCCGTTCAAAAATCGTCATGTCTCCGCATTTACCAAAGTGGCTTGTAAAGTTAACGATGTGGATAAAATCCACTGCTTAATTTTATCAACCCTATATGGTTCCCTTTTATGACCATAGAGAAATGTGTGGTTTTTCGTACGCGGAAACTATACGACTCGTAGTTTCGTCACCCTGAATGCGTCCGTAAGGGTTTGTCGGGATTTAAAATTAGTCGGGAACTGGAAAAGTTTTTGAAAACCGAATTGTACCCTTTCTTCAAGTATGAGATTGGAAGAAGACGTAATTTACCAAATAAGCAAAATAATGAATGTTTTTGTGCATGCTTCCCATGAAATATAATTGAACTTTTGGGAGCATCGAAAATCAATGAGAAAAATTCATGCAACATACGTAGTCATTTTTTACGGAATTTAGTTTTTGCATGCAGGCAGAAGGACCTTCATTCGAAAACCGACGTCCTGAGGATCCTGGAATATTATAGAATTATGTTGCAGGCTGACTAATTTTACAACTCTACCTAATTAATCTTTTCGAAACGAAAACGCATTATGGAATTTCGGTTGACATTTCATGAGTTAGCCCACCTATCGTACTTCCTCTTAGCTCTTTTTGCGTCTGATTTGTCAAAAAACTAAAATTTGCTTACTTCAATGCCCAAAGAATGTCGGCTTCATCCATTCTGTCCCCTCTCACGCACCCGTGCTGAGGTAATGGGGTTGGATGCAATGGCCGGCGTGGCCTGAAAGGTTTTGTCTGCGCGTGTTTCACGCACCCACGACAGTAGTTATAAAGGGTTCACGCAGGCTTAGTGCAGTTCGAGAAACCCATGTCATGTGCCATTATTGACCCCCCTCCTCTTGGCTTTACATAACAAGCACTCTTCTGTGGAGGATGGTGGCCGTGTCAGCTATTTTGTAACATTCGATGGAACGCACAAAGAGTCGTTTACCAGGCTCGGTTTCATTATTATAGTGATCGGATTAGACAAATATTCGCACGAATTTGGGGCATCTTGTATGCTGACCTGCTTGCTGCTTTCGACCGACCCGTAGACATCTATGCACTTGTTGCTGTCTCTGGTGATGGTTTTGAACATGCGAACAGAGCTCTTGTACCAGCGATCGCAGTTACTTCTTTGCTTTTGTTAAACTACGCGAGAAGCCTGAAATTAGAGGCCTTACATTCTTCCTCCATTTCTGGACGACTCAAATGAGGCACAAGGGTTTGTTTTCTCATGAATCTTTCTGGAAAAAATCTTTAAAAATCCTATAGCAGTAAGCCTTTGGACTGGCACGGGGTCCACATTAATAAGGATTAAATCGCCTTACTAACTGGAATATTCGTTGACTGAGTACAAATTTGCACTTTAAGGTCGATTCATTCATTTCGCCTTGTGTGCGAATTTCCTGTGTCACTTACCTATGAAAGCAGTTTAGGCTTACACACAACTGCTGTCATTAGTGTCTTAGAAATTATAGTTACGATCCCATTTTCGAAAATGTCGCTGATGAACTTCAGTCAGGCCCAATCTTCTTCCCATGCCTACAGAGGAAGAATGGACAAATGATAATGGAAAAACTCGATAGTCCCGTTTTTATGACGTCTATGTTTATCAGAAACAAAGACTTCAGTTATTAGCTAAATTTTCCCGAAGTGGGTGAGTGCTTTCAGAGAAGAGAGCTCATAGCCAGCCCTTTGGAGTCCCACTGAATCGCCATATCCTATTCCAATCCAGTAAAACGCCAACGTGACCCAAACCCCTGGTCTTGCTGTTATGTCCTCTACTCTAACTTCTTTAATGTGCACTCTCCTATGTCTTTCCCATTTTGACTTAAGATGAGGTTTTGTTATTAATTGGATAATTTGTGATTTGATTACGAGCCACTCGCGTTGAGCACGGTTGTAAAAGGAGGCGAGCGGCAAAGCCAGCGAACGACTCTGATGATGGAGACGAAAGAGTTTCCGAAACTTCTTTATGAATACAATTTGGTCCATGAAATTGCCTTCTCTTCTTCGTCTTCGGAGAATGATAAACACACTTATATATCTGGGTCTCCAATCTTCGCGCATATTAAATGTAATAAGTGCGCCCTCGGAAGTTGAGAGAAGACTGGAGGCGTCTGATCACCGCTAACTGAGGACCATCCTTCGAGTAAAGTATGCCGACTTCGTCACAAATGAGATAGTCAGCACTGGCTGCGATATTGCAAGGACAACCCAGGCCATCCAAGAAGGACGACTGAGGTGGTTTAGGCATGTTCTTCGTCGCCCACCTCAGGGGCTCAAACCAAAACCTGGCTTGACACAGTTCGTCAAAACATAGAAGTAGTCCTTGGACCTTGGTACTCGGTCTCCGACGTTGGGTTAAACTGTCCAGATCTGCTGCTGCGGATCGCCACGCGGAAAGAGGTACGGTTAGGGGCATCATCGAGGCCGGCTAGGTCAGGCGTGGTTGCAGCCGTGCCATGTACGAAGTAGTAATAAGTGGATCGAGTTATTTGCTATCCAAAACGACCTCGAGCAAATTGCACATGTTTTGAAGAGGCAACCACCGATGAGGCTCTCATGGCCGCAGGTGAGTGCCTACTAATTCCATCTGTCACCTATTCGGACTTGTTTACTACAGAAAGCCGATACGAGGGTGTACACCTATCCCCGCATGATTAATTGCCCGATCTGCAACGCTAGGGACTGCTAGGTAGCGAGAAGTTGATGAACATATCTCTCATTGAATGCCTTTGGTCCATACGATAGACGCTGCTGCCTGTGAATCATCCGCGTTATGGACGCCTGGTTGTGCTTCTGTCTATAGATGTTGCTTATGGTTATGAGTGGCTAAAAAAGTCATGCTAACAACAAAATAATGCTTTCGTAATTCACTTACATTTCTGTCGATGTCCTCTGATATATATTATGCATAAGTTGAATGATGCCACATGAATGTGGCCAGGTGCTTGTACAGGAGAAGAGGAGAAAATTGGCGGGTCCAGTACATCACTTCAGTCCGGACTTCAACTCTCATTCCAACCCATCCTCAAGAAAAGATGGACCTTAGAGCTCAGTTAAAGTAACAGCGACCCCACAGAGACTGATCTTCATCGGCAGTGTTAGTTTACTTCAGTTGTGGAAGATCGACTTGCGCTTGAATGCACCCTATGGCTTTTCATTTGTCCCCGAAGTTGCTTAAATGGGAGCTGAAAAGACCAGGGAAATAAAATATTCAAGCTTGAAATCGTCTTTCCTCAACATATGTGTGTGTGGTGATAGGGGTTAACCGATCAGGTTAGATGAAGTACTTGTCCCGTTGCGTCTTAAGTCCCAATCTGGAGTTCATGCAGACAGTCGCGTATCGATCAGTTATATTTTTGGACAAGAGGGATCCAACAAAGACATGGGGGAGTGGAATGGCCATTTCCGGCTTAATAGTCGTCGTCTGGAGGCCGCAACCCACACTTCAGAAACCTCCACAATAGCAAATACTGCCTTAAGAAATACTATCAACTCAAGTATAAGTATTGCCAACGGGTCAAGGGCGCCCCAATTGGTACATCAACATCAGGGATACTCGCCGATCCCGTCTTACAAAGACTAGAAGAAGCTGTTGTCCAACTTCCCAGACCGAAAATGTAGCTCGGTTACGTTGATGATGCCTTCGTTGTCATAACATCTGCAAAGTTGAACGACTGCATCAGGGTCTTAATGACATCTTCCCCGCCATACAATCCACTCGCGAAGAATCAACAGAGGACATTCTCCCGTTTCTCGACGTCAATGTGCAAAGTTTGACTGATGGCAATCTCCCAACCAGCGTCCACAGAAAAGACTCCAGTGCCGAAATCATCCACAACTATGGGAGCCACCATCCTGCAGCCCACAAAAGAAACTGAGCCCGAATTCCTTTTCACCGCGCCTTTCGGCTCTATAACAGCGAGTATCTACTTAAGAGATAACTATACCGCATATATCAATTATTCCGATCAAATGGATATCCGATTGGCTTCGTAAAAACTGTCTCAGACCTCAGAGGCAAACCTAAAACCAGAATTATAATGAAAAATTGGTACAGAGGAAGTACTATTCGTTGCCATACATGCAAGAAATTTCTGAAACGATCGATCGATAAATAAACGGGTTGGCCATCTGCATCGCCCACAAGCCGGCGTCCTCCTTACGCTCAGCCTTATCCCGGGCAAAGGACCACATACCCAAAGAATAGCAAATTGACGTCATTTACTGTATCCCGTGGGCTAACTGTCGTTGCGTTTAAATTGGTCATACGGGCCAACGACTTGGGACTCGAATTAACGAACATAAGCTGGTTATCTGACGAAGTGGCCCCTTATCCCTCGTGCTTGCCCACGTTCTTAAGTGCGTCCACAGTTTCAGTAGGGATGGTATTGAAGTGGTCTCAATGGCTAACACCAAGCAGGCGCGGGAATTCCTCAAGGTTTTGTGCTGCAATGCGGACAGCATCAACGCCCTGTTGGCCTAGATGTCCACTACCAGGGTCTCCAATCACGGTGGACTGACTAGCGCGCACATTAAAAACAAATGCCCGAACATGTAGGACCACGCCATTCCCTCCTCCTTACCACCCCCACAACACGATTAGCCAAAACTGAGATCCACGATAACTCCCCTCACCTCCAGCACCCATCACAACAAGATGCACATTCCTCTAGCAAAGTCATCTGTTTATTTCCTGTCTGCGCTCTCAAACACCAGTGTGACGATCCCACCTCTCACCATTCATTTCGTCTGACGACGAGCTGGTCTAACCAGCTTGGAAATTCACAAGTAAAGCTCTTTTTTCCGACGATCTTTTTCCTTCCATTTATATATATGCTGTGTATGCCCGATCGAAACTAACAGGATAACAAGCCCGTGACGCAGAGGTTAGGGCGTTGGATCTCTAACCAATAGACCGCGGTATCGAGCCCCAGCTGTTTCACACTCCGGGGTTGGGTATGGCTGGCTGAAGACGGCCAGTAGGCCAGGAATGACCATTCTCGTTTCCTTGTATTTGTCGGTGATGTCATTCTAATTATATAACGCGCCGATCTGGGGCTTCTGGTGAGACTCGGGAGAGAGCCCAAGGCACAACTGTACAAATTTGTTCTGTGCCGCGATCTCTGAGCGCCCATCTTCGATATATATACATATATATATTCGAAAAAAATAAGCTCTCTGGGAAAGATAAACAAGTTTTATTGTAAATTTTCGATCTTGGTTCCCCAAGTCGTCTTCAGACGTGAAGTAAGTGTGCAAAACAGTAAACATTTAAACACGCCGAAAAAATCGATTTTGCCTTGTCACTCCTGCTGGTGTAATGTTCTGATTGGCTAACGCCTTTTCCACTTTTCCTTGAGGCTGTTGTACACCGTATCCAATTCTACTTGTCGATTGATGCATGCGCTATCAGAATGGATGACCTCTAAAAATTCACGGCCCTTTTTGGATGAGCAGACACCTACAATGCGGGTCCTGTCCCAGGCGAATTTGTGTCCCTTTTCCAACGTATGCATGGCAACTTGGGACAAGCGGTCGCGCCTTTTTACGGCCAACTGATGTTCGTGTATTCGCGTAGAGGCTGATTTCCCAGTTTGACCACAGTAAACTGCATTACAGGTGTTGCATGGTATCTTATAGATGACTTCCTTCTTTTCTAAATAGCCAACCCTATCCTTAGGGTGTACAAGCTTGTTACGAAGTGTAGTCGTCGGCTTGTGCGCCACATGTATTTGGTGCTTCCTCAGGTGTCTTTCAATTAGTTCGGACACGTTCTTAATGTACGGAAGTGTTCGCCAGTTTTTTGGTTTGGGCGCCTGATCGGAACAATCTAGTTCCTTCTCTTTTTTAATTCCTGTCGTCGCATGCATCGGTGTACAAAATATCTAGGATACCCATTCTGGGAAAATAGTTTGAACAAATACTTCAGTTCTGTTTGATATGTTTCGCTGTCGGAGCAGTGAGTTCTTGCTCGGTTAAGGAGGCTGTTCACGGCACTCCGTTTGTGAGAGATCGGGTGATTGCTCTCGTAATGCAAAAGGACTTCCGCGTAGGTTTCTTTGCGGTAAACCGAAGTGTGAAATGTCCCGTCAGGCTTTCTCTGTACGAGGACATCAAGAAACGGGAGTTTGTTGTCAGCTGGCAGTATCGATAATCGACACAGTCAAATGTAGGGTTTTTGAACGCCTGTTCTACCGACTGCGTTAAAAGGCAACGTCGTTCACCGCGCGCCATATGACGTAAGCGTAGCAACAATGGTTTGCGCTACATCTATCACACACACTCTCTCTTCCCCTTTCGACTGTATCCTGATGAAAAGAAGGTTTCAAGACGGCCGGAGGCGTGCTCGGACGCAGAAACTGACAACCCGACTATGCCACAATGAGAGTGGCTCACTCCTACATATGCGAGAATTTCATAGAGGCCACATTGTGGAGTTATCGAAACCTACTATCACTCTGAGAAAGATGGAGTTATCCCATGCGTCGGCGGCTTACCAAGACATGATTCTGGACACCTCGTGCTAAATTAACATGCGCCCGATTTACTACAGTGCACAGCATGCTGATGTATCGTGGGATGTATTCCCCAGCGCTAACCTTACTCTTCCTTTCTCTCTCTCTTTAATCTTCTATGCAGCTATCGACTTTGCGAGCATATAAACCAGCTGGTGCTGGGATTGTGCGTAGAGGACGACGGATCTTAATGGTCCGACCTGGTTCCTACTCTACGTACGAGGATACAGGAAGGGCATGCACTCTACGTAAGTGAGATGCGCATGCCTTGACATGTGTTATTTCTTCCGCAGTACTGACGATGATAATGTGGAGCAAATGCTTTCAAAAGAAGAGAGACATGGTGCTACGTGGGTCTCGTCCATAGGGGTGCAGTATCGTTGGTCTATATGTAGGATATGAATCTGTTTGGGCAGACAAGACTAGGTGTTTTTACGTGGATTGGTCTGCAGTCTTTTACCAAAGGTTTTCTTGGAGAGGGATATGTCCGATTATGCCCATGCTGCGTCTGGAGGTCCTAGGTCATTGTGAGTCGACGGGACTCCTTATCTCGCCAGTCTAAGTGAAACGGATTGACACATGATTTAAATGCGATAGTTCGACCGCCAACAACGAGGATGTCCACTGCGTGCCCTACGGAGTGGCCACAGCGTCGGCGACTTGCAGGCCAGCCAGTTCATATTGGTGTGGATTTGCGCTGTACATGCCGCACTCTCTCTCTTTGTCTCATTTTGTGTCGGTGGCCAGACAACGTTAAGACGACCGTTGGTGTTCTCAGAGGCAGTGGCTGGCAAAGTTAAACGGCCCGTCTACGCGTGCCACACACAATCTGGTACTCACACAATATACCGGAGTTTTGCAGTGGAGAGCTCAAGTTTTACGTGTGTGTGATATTTTCATAATCCCAAAATTATAAAGGAGTCATTGAGACTGGCTGTCACATTTCCAGCCAGTCACTCCACAGTACTGGTCTGGAGGACTGGATCCCTATGTCAGTTTTCAGCCTCGTAAACCACAATTTTAGATCCGTCGTGGTGAATTCAAGTGCATCAGATCTAGTATAGAGAGGCAGGGGCTGACCTGCCGCGGGGACGGCTTCATCAGTGTCGACACACGCATGCCGTGTAGACTCTCCGAGCCAGTCAACCGGCTGATAATGGGACTGTGCAGCGTGTTCAACGGAACTACGACACTCCGTCCATGTGTGCCACACACAACTTAATCACCAAGTTGTTCGTCAGGATACCGCAAACGACATGCCTCCCACTAGCGTCAGAGATGCATACTCTGCAGTGCAATGGCTACTGAGATGAAGGTAATGGCAACAACATTACTGGAGAATACACTAGTAATGATAGAGCCGATAGTGCTAGTGGTAGGGCTTTCGGCTGTGGGGTGGATGTGGTGACACTGTAATGCTTTCAACTGTCATGCATGTACATATATTCCGGAGGCAGTATGGACCGATGGGGCGAGTGCTACGGGTGCGTGAACGTGTACCGAGCATAAGCGCAGGCGTAGACTGACGTGCTTTTCTTGACTACTCCTCCGCCTTTAATACCGTCCCGCACCTTCTCCTTCTTACCGAAACATCCGCGTGCGGCTCTCCGGGCTGGGTCGTCTCTTGCCTTAGCGATTATTTTACTTGCCACACACAATTTGTCCAATCTGGCATGCGGAAATCTGTGGTTCTTCCCAATGACTGTGGAGTTCTCCAGGGTTCCATTCTATGCCCTCACCTTTTCTTCCTCCACGCAGATGATCTAAGATCCCCTAATGACTGACTTTTGGTTACGTATGCTGATGATGTGGTTGTTGGACACCCTCTCAGAAAATCAGTTCAGTGTATTTTCCGACTGTGGCCCTCTCCTAGTCCTGAATCCTCTGACATCCTTCCTAACGAGGCATCCTCTTTCAAGTACCTTGGCGTTATTTTGTCATCGAATCTTTCATTTTCCCTCCATATTGAGTCCCAATTTACTAGAGTTCGTAAACTTCTTTATTACATTCGTCGTTTTTGTTCCTACCACACACCTCAACCCTTAATCTGGCGATTAATCGATGCCTGCATTCTTCCTCTTATCCCATATTGCTCTCCTTCCATTTTTCCTGTTTTGCTCAGAAAATATCTGTTACTTTTAAATCGAGTCCTCCGAATGTTTTCTTTTTCTGCTGGTGTTTCTTAAGTTTTTTTGAGTGGATATTATCCTACAATGACATTTTGATACGGTCAAGCAATTTGCTGATCGGATCATAAATGACGTTGCCCATCCCTTGCATTCTGACCTTATTCCTGCGAAGTCTTCCCGCCCGATGCGCGGCGGCCACCGATTTATCGCTTGTCGCACATCGGCATATGGAGATTCTGTATTGCTGTTCCTGGCGCGCTATCTTACATGTGAAGAGATAGAAATACTAAAGCTGAGACTTGAACTGCCCCATAATAATCCTTCCTGTTGTGTTAGACTTTTGGACGCTCGAATAATCTATTAACTGCCCACAAAGAATGGATCCAATGTTTAGCCGAAAATTTTTAACTTATGGTTTCAAAATAAAGCGAATTCCACTCTTTTTGCCTCGCTGGTCCTCCGATCTAGCTTGAATGTGGGCGGGAGCAAACTCCGATGGCGCGTGAATACCTCTGATTCCGACCGTCGGTCGGAGGTGCAGACAATAACATGATAAACCGCGACCACTCGAGTTTGGACGGATACAAACCAAGGGCTGTGAGACGCGCGAGGCCAAGGCATGACAAATGCGGTCAATATAGACGTAAGCAAGGTCTGTTGAAGCCCAGACTCCACTGCTAACACAACCTTCACTTCTAGAGCACTGCCCGCGAAGACAGTCTTGGATTCAATGGCATATCAATGTAACCGAAAATAAACTAAGCTCAGACAGAATGGACCTTCATTCTATCCAAAGTCAACTTCAACAAAGACGAATTAGCATGCTAAAACAGCGTTGCGAAATCCTCAGCAGGCCAGAGTAAATTCCCGAAATTGCTATAGGCAGAATGAAAGGCATCAAAATCCGTAAGTAAAGGCAAAGAATATTACTTCTCTCCCTTAGAAATGCACTGTAATGCTGACATTTTAAAAAATTTATCATCCCATAAATCCCATGCTACAGAGCCCATAAAACTCCGATGCTGTGAACTAATTATGTTGAAGCGCCTTACACAAAATAGATTATCAGCAGGAGTTATAGCCGAATCCCCAAAGTAAAACAAACCCACCATTGCCAAGACCTGCTTTTTAAGAGGCCATAAAACTGACGTCCCACTGCAGCCCATAGCATTGTTGATTTGTACGGCCAAAGATGAAATTTCGAAGTGACTCCTACCCCGGCTAGATCCACTCGCAGCAAATTGTGAAGGTTAAAATAAGAATTTCAGAGGGTTTTTGGTTTTTTTGCCATTACGGCAGAGGAGGTCCTCGTATTGTTCTAAGCTGTCTCTCTACTCGCGCCCAAATCCAAGACACGCTTGATGTTGCACTTGCTCTGCTTTGACGTTTGTTCCCATACCCGGTAACCAAACCACAGCAGGCGGGCTAACTCATGAAATGTCAACCGAAATTCCGGAATGTGGTTTCGTTTCGAAAAGGTTTATTAAGAGGGGTTGTAAAACTAGTCACCCTGCAACATAATTCTATAAAATTTCAGTTACCACGGGATGCCGGCTTTCGAATGAACTTCCTTCCGGCTGCATGCAAAAACTACACTCTGTAAAGAATGAATACCTAGGTAGCATGAATTTTTCTCATTGATTTTCAATGCCCTTAAAAATTCAATTATCTTTCATGGAAAACATGCACAAAAATATTCATTATTTTGCTTTTTCGGTAGAAAGGAACGTCATCTTCCAATTTTATACTCTACGGAAGGGTATAATTCGGTTTTCCAAAACTTTTCTAATTCCCGAATAATTTCGAATCCGCTTTACCGTTACACTTGGATTCAGGCTTTCCAAATTACAAGCCGTATATTTTCCGCGTGAGAAATCCACAAATTTCTCAACGATAGAAAATTACGTCTTCTTCCAATTTCATACTCGAAGGAGAAGCATAATTCGGAGCTAAAGCGGTTTCTAAGTGTAGGACTTTCAAATACCGTAAAATGGCCGTTCATAAATCGTCATGTCTCTGCATTTACCAATGTGGTTTGTAAAGTTAACAATGTGGATCAAATCCACTGCTAAATTTTATGAACCCTATATGGCCCCCTCTTTGTTACCGTAGGGCAATGTGCGGATTTCTCCCGCGGAAGATATGCGGTTTGTAGTTTGGAAACCCCTAACCCAAATGTAACGGTAGAACGGGTTCAGAATTATTTAGGAATTAGAAAAGTTTTGGAAAACCGAATTATACCCTTCCATCGAGCAAAAAATTGGAAGATGACGTTCTTTTCTACCGAAAAAGCAAAATAATGAATATATTTGTGCATGTTTTTCATGAAATGTAATTGAATTTTTAAGGGCATTGAAAATCAATGAGAAAAATTCATGCCACCTAAGTATTCATTCTTTACAGAGTGTAGTTTTTTGCCTGCAGCCAGAGGGAAGTTCATTCGAAAGCCGTCATCCCGTGGTAACTGAAATCTTATAGAATTATGTTGCAGGGTGACTAGTTTTACAACCCTACTTAATTAATCTTTTCGAAACGAAAGCGTATTCCGGAATTTCGATTGACATTTCATGAGTTAGCCCACCTACTGTGCAATCGCGCGAACATACTACTGACAGTTGAGGGGCTCTTCGCTTTTTCACCTACCTCGGGTTTTCCCATCAAGCAAAAGCAACATCTCTTCGCTTGGCCAGTAAGGTGTAGGTCAATCGCCCCGAAGACCGGTGCCACCAACAAAATCCCCCCTCCTCCAACCCGAAGTGCGGCGCAATAACACACCTTTGGACACAGTCGTATGTCAGCGCGAACGACAACCCTCAGATACTGTGAGGTGCGGCACTAAGCTTAACTCCAACAGGACGAACGCTCATCTGCTTCCAAAACGTTACCCGGTATTTGCATCAGGTTCAACGAAAATAAACGTTTCATCCTTTTTCTAAAGGTAAGGGACTTTGCCGTCCCAACTACCGCTTATTTCGAGAATGCTCCTAGAATATCACGAGACGTCAGATTAGTCGGCATGGAGAAGACTGCATGGATATTTTCACTGTGTATTGTTAAGTTATCACCACATATTTTCTTGATTTTTTTAAAAAAATCGACGGAGTTTTCGCAATTCTCCAACATGTAATTTAGTTTATTTAATGCAGAAAATGCTGCAAACCAAATACGCAATGAATGGCGGCTTTTCACATGGTGTTTACTACGCCATATCAATCGATCTTAGAGATGAAAATACGCGAATTTTGCAGGCACAAAATGCATGCTCGTCTAAAATGCAATTGAAGCAGTTTTTGCAGGAGACCAACTTAGAATGACGTCACTCTCCCCAACCCTCAGTGATAAAAAAACAGAACTACGACATACTCCTGGCGAAAATTCAAAACATAAACTTTAGATTTTGAATATGCTCACTTTAATGCCTTGGAAGCCATCGCTTTTATTAAAATTTGCAACTTGCAGATAATGGCTGAAAAAAAGTGACGTCGTTTGGAGCTTACAAGCAAATTTTTATGCATCTGCGATACTTATCACAAACTGCTAAAGTCGGCTAACTCAGGGCAAAGAAGGCCTGGCATGATTGGTCAATCGTAAATAAGCAAATAAGGACGAAACCTTTTGTTCCGCTAAATTAACGTAACGTAGATTAAAGCTAGAGGGTGTTTGCAGTCTCCATTTGTTAAAAGTTGCAAATCAACGGGAACATTGCTAATGGCATTATGGTCGAAGTTTTCGGGTTTCAATAACCAAATAACTTGGCCAAAATTAGGATTCTCTGCTCAGCGAGTAATTTTATCCCCTGAATACAGCCTTGGATCGCCTCTTCAAGTACTGCAAAAGGCCACCATCAAGAGAGGTCGGACGCACTACAGCCAGCTGGCAGCTTTTTTTCTGGGGACGACTGCCGAATTCTCATTGTGGATTACATCTCTTCAAAAATGCCCATTTCGAATGTCCCTCTACGGTGTTTATGTGTGTATATGTGTGTGTGAATAGCATTTGTTGATGGCGCTTCAAATTAAAAGGATTACTCAGATAAGTCTGCGGGAACTATGACCAGCCGAAATAGGCCTTCGATCATTCCTACACGGTAGATTCCTGGCTGCCCAATGACCGACTTTTCATATTGCTGTGTAAATCAAATTGGATAAAACACACTCCTTGATTTTTGTGTAATTCTCTCGTGAGTTTCCATGTCTCTATGAAGTTAATCTATTTTTTTTGAAAGGCAGCACATAAGGTACCATCCTGTGCAACTATACAGGAAATTTCGCAAACGGCACACACTGGAAAGAGATGCCACTTCACCATCCCAATCTGCCGATAGTCGATGTTTGGAACGCCACCAGTCGACAGGATAAACTCAGATCAGTCTTGAAATGCGGTTCAAACTGCCGTGACTCATTCCTTGTGCGGCCTCCATGACCGCTCTCTCTTGTGTCAGGCCAAAAATAGTCTTAGAATAACGCCGGTACATTGGGACTCTTGACGATGTTACGAAAATAATTATGTGGGTGTCTCATAAATGCTCACCGTAGAAAACATTCGAAAAACCCCAATATTACATTTCCTAAAGCAAAAAAACCATCTTACGATGACGGAAATCCCTATGAGTTGAATACGATGTATTAGTTTTATGAGCGCCTTCTATGAAATGTTATTGAATTCAGGCAAGTAGTGAAAAGTGCCGAAATAGCTGCAATGTGTGGCGATTTAGATTGTAAAGGGAAACCTGGGTTGGGTTTTAATTTTGAATGTCGTGTAGCATAATTCCGGAATATTTTAATCACGCCGGGATGTCGGCTTTTGAATGCGCATCTTTTCTACCGTCTACGAAAATCCCACTCGCTAAAATGACTGCTTAATTACGATAGTGTGACTTCTTCCCATTGATTTTCGATGCTCTTATAAGTTCCAACATATTTTGTAGACATTAATAGAAAAACCTTGCTTGTGCTCGATACCAGCAGATTACGTCTTTTTCAGACTTGATACTCCAAAAAGGTTGTGTTCTAGTTCTAAAAAATGTCTCAAATGAGAAATAATTTCTAACAGAGACCTGCTGCTTTACTTCTGTCCAGGGTTTCAAAGCCACAAGCTGTACGCTTTATGTTAAAGGAAAATTATATATTCGCCTGTGTCTATACGAAGGTTCCAAACGTAGTTAAAAAGTTTTATAAAGAACATTGTCCATGTTGAGTACTTCATACGCTGAAGACGCGAACAGACGCGATGATCCTTAAATGTACATTTTGGGGTCTTGAAAATTTCAAAATTACGAATTTCTAAATGAATGCTCATTCTTCGTGTAAAAAAATCAATAAAATTTTCCACAAAGTGCGTACAAGTAGTGATACGTCTGTCCATGTTTGACATCGAAAATCAATGGAACCATTCATGATAATGAAGAATTCCCTTTTACTGAGTGTGGTTTTTGCCGGCGCCTTGATATGACTTAGATATGCTGAGATTATGCTGTACTACGCTCAACGATACCAGTCCATCTAGGTGCCTAGAAGCCTGCTCATTCAAACGCCCGTAAGGAGCTGACATAGAAGAAGACTGAATACTAATCAGTCTTGTCCACGTCCCACTCGGAAGCGCACAAGAACGTGTATTTGATATTTCATGAGGTTCGCCAGCGCGGGTGCTAGGCTTGGAGCTCCAAAACAAAACGGAAATGCGAATTCCCATCATCCACGCAAAATAAACAAGGCATCACCACGTCCTTGCGGCTTTGACCGACAAACGAGTCTCAACACGCAACTGCAATCCCATTAGGAATCTTGCTTTCTTTTCTCGCGTAAGTGGACGTCCTGTCGAGTTGTCCGTCATGTTTTTTGTCTGATATGTATCCAAAAGTCACCTCTAGTTATATTCTTGGGCGTTTTTGCCCGCCAACGCATATACAAGTCTTTAGTTCGCAGCAATCTCTACAGCCCACAGCCTTGTCGGTCAGTTTACTTGTCGAGTTTAACCCCCTTCTAATCGATCCTATTGGAATATGTTTATTGCTTCTTGGTTAAAGAAAACAGTTGTCCGCGGTAGATTTGCCACTGTAAGATTCCATGAATTCTGAGCATGGATCGCGGCCTTCTCCGAAATTCATGAAGTCATTATTAGGCAGGTATGCTACTCTTTTGTCTAAACTACACCACTGGAAATTTCACGATCACTCCCCGTTCAAGGAAGCAATCCGTGAAGAGGAAAACATAGTTATTTGAAAGATCATTCTTTTCTGCAAAGGCTGTGAACAAAGTTCATTCGATCAGGTGCATGTTCTATTCCTTTTTCTTATAAAAGTTTCGAATGGTACAATGCAGGGATTGTGGGAAACTGTCTCTTGGAGACTACTAACAACTCAATAAGTATTATTGAGGAGAAATATTTGTTTTCGATCTACTGAAAAACACACGGTGGGTGACGTCAGTCCTGACTGATGTCATCTGCGTCCTCAGGCAGACTGGATAAAAGTACACGTTTATATCACACGGAAGACTGTTGGTCATTTTAGCTGCAGTATGAAGTTTTTCCCGATGTCGAATACTGGGGCGAAGGAGATCCTATTCCAGTGTCTTAAACAACGAAAAGATCCACCCCGAAAGCTCCTGCTGCGTAGATCTACGGAAAGTGCTGGGAGAGGCTACGCATCACACCCCCCCCCCGGACACGCATTTACAATTTCATTTCGTAAAATATTACTGAAAGCGGAAGTGGTCAGATGACGGAGAAACCACGTGAGAACGGTCTTAAACCCACTTTTTATTTTTTAAGGGCAGAAGTCACGAAAACCGCCTAAGCAAGGGTGGCGGTCGTAATATACAACAGGGTTCCGCGATGACACTGATGCTGGCGACGGAGACATCGTCGTCCAACAATTTATAGCCTAAAAAGCCTTTTTATCAGACGATAAATAAAGGAGGAATACGGCCAGCGAACACTTGCCGGCGATTGTTCCCAAATTCGGTTGGCTGGCAAAGATGAAGATGCTGAAAACTCTGACTAAAACTACTCATTGTGAATCATTTAACTATAAAGATCCGGTTTGGAGGACTGTCCTCTGTCCTTCGAAATCTTTAATATGCCTTAGTCCTTTTCTAGACTAAAGTCGTTATCAAAGTGCAAATAATAAACCCCTCGCCTCGTAGCTAGAGATCAGCATAAAATGGTCTGTTTAATTCATCCAAAGGGCTCAATATCAAACGCAAAAGAATTGTCTTCGGGCATACAGAAGTTAGTTAATGGGAAAGAATACCAATAAGATGCGCCCAGTCTCCGAAACCGACTACTCATCTCCGCGAGGTACAGATACTCGAAAGTGGAATGGACGCTATCACTATGTTAAGAATACTAACCAAGTATGTGTTACTTAATGAGCGAACGCCAAACCTAAAAAAATTTACCCTAATAAAACGCGACTAGTTATTATGTCGATCGGCTCCATTATGGGTACAAGTTAATGAGTCTAACGTATTCGAATCGTCTACAGTCACGTGTCCACGTGAAGCGTAAGGGAGGTACTGTATCACATGTCATAAGATGGGTTCCCACTGCGTTGTCAAATGATAAGCTACCGGTCAGATTACTCAAACAGATTTTGGTCGCGACGGAAGGCGTTCTCTGCAGAATAGCAATTAAAACCTACTCTGATTAGTTCGTCAGCTAATAACAGATCTATTTACTTTGGACGTTGGATATTGGTCACAATTAAGTTCACTGACGCAGTCGTTGATTTGTCCTCTCGGAAGGCATACTCCGCATCGTAGCAGGGTCAAACGGCCGAGCATCGTCGTTGGTGGGAGTGACCTTTGTTGCGCCTACCTGTGAACAGGAGAATGGCCTGGAGGTTAGCGCGTCGAGCTGCATTTGCTCACCTTAAACCTACACGCTTGATTCCCATTCACTGGAGGTCGGAAAATGACGCATTAGTGGCTACTGGTTTTATTTGAGTAAACGTTTTAACGTACATTTAATTATCACCTGGATGACAGCCCCTGTCGTGCGTTTTCCCGTAAAAAACACATGGGCAAACATAAGAGCCAATAACACTAAAAAAGCTTTGAGTGAGGCATGGAAGGGCCTTAGACAGTGAATCCATCCTCTGGCAAGGCTGTTCATCAATCGTCGCGCACGCTGGTTGTCAGCTCTCCACATCCGCGACCCCAGCATTTTTTAGAAAAATTGGCCTGAAACAAAACTGGGACCACACGTAATAATTCCGGGAATCAAGCTCAGAAGCCGCTTCTCTTCGGTGTATGATAAACCCTGCTTTATTTTAGCACAGCAATCGATAAAGCAAAACCAGAATACCTGAGCACCCGGTAGATTGTAACTGACGAGGCACTAAGACTCACGAACGTTAACCGCCGATTGAATCTAGAGATTCGTTTAACCGGTTCCGGCGAGATTCGGACTTACGACAGCAAACACAAGGCTTGAGTGCATCCAACGCTCTAACAGTATGAAAAACGAAGTCTCACCGGGGGCTAAGTCCTACCACGTTTTGGTCAAATTACCGCCCAATTTTGATACAGTACGTTGACTGCCTGAGGATTTCCTGGGCGATCCATTCAGATTCCACCAGGATCACCTAAGTAATCGGTGTTTTGGCAGACTCGAATTGAGATAATTTAGGCCGTAATATATGACATTCGCAGATACATTCAAACATAATACTTACGCAAGTATCTGCGGAGTAGGTCATGCCGATAGGGATCCCACACACTATTGTGGTTAGTTAGGAGCCTGACTCGTAAACAGAATAAATAACACTCAAATAATTGTAATACGGAGGCCACACCAAATGCGAGAGCGATATCCGAGCGCATCTCCAGCAAATGCTGATAGGCAAATATAAAACGCAGACACAATGGGCACCCTCCGCCGGCAAACGAGTTGAACCGTGGAAATACGGTGCTAGGAGCGTTGGATAGCGCCAGAAGTCATCAAAAACGTCCCATCAACATCTACAATCGTGCCCTAAAACGCTTTGCGCCAAAGGGTCGAGAAACCCGAAGTGGCCAGTGAGATCTGTGCCACTCTGATCTGCGAAAGGGCAGTCTTTAATCCACTCAACCACCACTTTTGGCCATACCGCAGTTGAACAGATAGGGCTGGCTCTCGACCAACGTCCCCTAAGCACGCCCCACACGGGGCCTAGGGACAGAAGTAGTATTGACAGACTGGCTCTGTACGATCTGCTGCTGTGCTATTTGGCACACGCGTTAAGGGGGAATTAATTCGACAGGTTTCCGGTCTCAACATGCAAACTGGATGCGGTTACAATGGTTGATAGCGTGGCGGCACAGACACCAGAGTCAGCAGTTTTAAAAGCCGCTCAATCATCCCCTCGATACGAAGGGTGGAAGAGCTTAGCATTACAGGCAATTTTCAATTTTGACCCAGAATTTACTTGCGAGTCAGAGAAGCCGAAAATGGAGGTCGAGAAAGCAGAAGAGATAAACCGCAAAGTCAAGTAAACAAAAAATTTATTCACACGTAGAAAATAGATTCATTGATCTGGGACTTCGGTCATCATAATTTAGAAAGAGGGCTCAAAGTTCACCCAGGGGAGGTAAGCGTAGCCGTTCGGGGTGCTACTACCAACGGATCGGACGCAGAGGATGGGAGAAGGCTGTCTGAGGGGTAAGATACCAGAGAACTGCGAACTGCCCTAGCAACCTAGTCAATTTCAATGGGATCAGTTAGGCTGTCACCGCCAACCGCCTTTTTCCTTTTCGCCGAGGGTGTTGAAAAGAAGGTTTCCAAGGTGGCACGTTTCTTTGTTGGCGTCGCTGCCGGCGGAGTACAGTGCTGCTGGTTGGGCTTCTGCAGCTGCTGTTGCAGCTCCTTTCGCCTCCTCGTTGGTGTTGTCCCCTCCACTTTTCTTTTGGCTTCTCCAGTCCCCGCCCTCTTCGGCTTCTTCTGGCCAGGAGACGGCGTCGTGAGGCCTGCTTTCGGGGTTCCTTTTGGCGGCAAGACGGTAGGAGCAACCGGCGAAGAGTCCACGTTGGCCACCTTGGCGACAGGCGTTGCTGAGGCGGAGTGTGCCTCGGCCTGAGAGGCTCGCTTCTGGGACTTCTTGTTACCACCACCGTAACTTGTCACATCGCTGACGTAGGTCCAGGGAGGCAAACAGAAATCGGGACTGGCCACCGAGCTAGCCGCCTTCTCTGACGACTGCTGACAAAACGTAGCGGACAGTTCCTGTTCGAGCTCGGACAGCACCTCCGGCCGAACCATCCACCTTAGAATGCAGATAGAGATAGGACTAGCGGATTACAAGCGGCCCCAAAAAATAAAAGTGCAAACGACTTTACGAATGGCGACCGATCTACACAAAACATAAACCAACCTGGGAAAGGACACATGACGGGTTGTTGAATTAGGAGACAAGGTTTACAGCTGCGATTGCAAATTCCTAATTCCGACTTTTGGGGTGGGAAGTGGACCCAGGAAAAGCTAAATACACAGACCTACCGATTGACAGAGTGCGAAATTTGCAAAATCTTAGTCGACTACCAAGGATGAAATGCTGTTTACTTTGTGCAGAAAGGGTGACAATGAAAAAATGATCAACACTTATCAAGAACGCGTGGATTTCGACTTAAGTTATAAAATAGGGCGACGAGAGCAAGGCTAAGTCTTAAAGAGCGGAGAAGACAAAGATGACCTGGGTCAAAAAGCCAATTATTATTTTCGACGAGGAGATTTGGGACCCAGGCATCGGAAATCAATGTTTCGATTCGAGGACAGTTTGAGGAAAACGTGCGGCTTGGGTGATCATCGTGGAAAGCCACTTTTTCCGATTCGATGTAGTCCCCGTTAACTAATACATATAGCTCGCATGTGAATGTGCGGGTGTGTCCTTAGCGATTAATGTATCACTGATTATTGTCGTGTATGTGCATATGACCAGATGGGATTATGCGAGGCGCAAGTGGGCCGGATTGTGCGGGGAGCTCGAGCCAGTGGTTCCCCAATCACACTGCAATCGATTTGCGGATTTCCGACCAGGTCAGCGAGGTTGTTATTCGACAAACAGCCACTTTTGCATATGGCCATAAGCTAGGCGGACGTCTGGTTTAGAATTGCGTGGTAGACGGTGCGGCGATTAAGTTGTTTGAAAAACGAAGCGTTTGAGCAGGGACGTTTCGAGGAGGCTATATCGGATGCACCATCCCCGACATTCTACGCCGCAGGCGTCAACAACCTAAGGGTATTTGAGCTAGTGTGATGCGCTCGTTGTTGGGGATCGTTCCACGGTTCGAGTGATTTAGCCCTGACTGTAGCAGAGAGAAGCAGTGGTCAGCGTGCATCCTGAAGGAATTAATATCAGGACAAAGGAGGACCGGAAAGTACAGCCAACTCGAGAATAGGCGGATACATTGGTTGACGGCAAAATTTCGTTATGTGGAGATGGGATAGCGTGTTGGCGATGCAGCAGTGTGGTGTGGTGGAACACCCAAGGCATAGGCGCTCACTCCGTGTCAAGCACTGCGTCCAATCCCATTACCAGCAGGCTGGCAGGCTCGAACAGTGGACTGGTGCATGGGGGGGGGGCGAGAGGGAGGAGTGAGATCGACACTGCAAAACCCACTATCATTGCAAATCGGCGCACTCCTCGCTGACGCGCCTGAATCTATCACGACGAGCTAGGAGTCGGGACTTGGAGAACTGCTAACTATCAAGGCAACTCGGTACTTCTGCGGACTGAAAGGCAGGCTGTAATGGCTCATTTGTAATGTGGCCTTTAAGGCATTCTTACCTATATGAGATTCGAGTCACACTTGCAGAAGCCTAATACACGTCGTGAGAACCAGATCGCATGTGGCAAACGTAGACGAGCTGTCTAGCTTTGCCAACCACCGCATTCAGAGGGTGAAGGGAGTGAGTTAGGTACAGTAGGTGTTCTATCTTATGAAATGTTAACTGAAATTTGTTTTCGACTCAACAAAGTTACTTTAGTAGGGTTGCGATATTAATTATCGTGCAGCATAATCCTAAGACATTTCGGTCACGCCAGAATGCCAGCTTTCGAATGAGCTTATTTCGGCCACTTGCAGAAGCCACACAACAGAAAAGTGGATGCTTAAGTAGTGTGTATTTCCCCATTGACTTCCGATCCCTTCATAAATTTAACTATATTATGCAAAAAACATGCACAAAATATCTTCTCTTGCATTCATTGGTATAAGATTGCGTTTTCTTCTAATTCTATACTTGAAGAGACAGTATTTTTCGGCTTTCAAAAACTTCTTCAATTCCCGAATAATTTATTATCCCACCTGACGTTACACTTGCATTCAGGGCTTTCAAAATACATGCTATATACATTCCGTCGAAGGAATATCACACATTTGTTTATATTGTTATGAAGACTTGATATAGAACTCACAAAATGGTGCAATGGATGTGGACCAGACTGTATACGTTATAAGTATCGTCGGCAAACGTGTTCTTGTGATGCTGTATAAATGGACATCACAGTCTTAAAAAACCACGCAACAAGACACTTTTTAAAACAAAAAATGCTCTCACTTCAAGGAGAAGGCGCAATCTGCTACTAAATGGGTACAAGAATGAACATTTCTGTCCATGTTCTCTATGAAATATAATCGGACTTATAGAGGCATCGAAAATCAATGGGAATTCAGAGTAATTAAGTAGTCCTTTTGCAGTGTGGTTTTTGCAGAAAAGGAGTTCATCTAAAAGTGGGCAGTCTGGCGTGACTGAAATATTTTGCAACTATAATGTACGCCACTTAATATTACAATCCCACCTTGGAAAAAAGGGTAACATCAGGAAATATAGCCGAAGAGAAGGCGCCAGACTGTACGGTCTTATCAGCTGAAGCGGACAGCCCTCGATCTATGCTTGGTTGTCTCTCCTCTTCGGTATTTTGAGCGTGGGCTAGATTCTTGTTGGTACCAGGCTGCAACATATGGACTCTCTTGACTTCTAAACAACTAGAATGCAGTCCTCTGATGGTGCGCAAAGAGAACACATGATTGTGTGGCAAAACGCAATAACACAGTTCCAGGTAAGACGCCGGTGAAACAAAGATACTTTACTGTATTTTCTGAATGGGAGACCTTATTCCAATAAGGCAACTTGCTATTAATAGGCATAATCAACTGGTACTTCAATCCAATAAAGTATAAAACTTCCTGGCGAAATAATCCTGTCCGTTTAGACAGTCTCTTCTTCAATTTCTAGAAATGAATTTGAGACCTTTATCCTGACTGAGGATTTTATTCCATAAACTCACTCTGCTGAAATTGGTGACTATTACAAAAACTATTCTAGCATGCTTCGAAAGCAGGAAACGGTCTTGGCTATTCGGATGGTAGGCACAAAATGTAGCTATTTTTTGCTACTCTAGATGGAGATTGCAAAGGTTACGAAGGGTCCGCTGGCAGGGTATGGCAAGTTGACGTTTTAATCTTTCAACGAGGCAGCACACAAGAAGCAGTTGCGTAACAGACCCGCTAGGTAGAAGGACATTTCAAAAGGAGTGGCAAACAGTACTGGTCTCTAAAATTGGACGCACGGGTCTACGAACTCATGCCGGTAGGCGTTGTCAGCAACTGGAATGACGACGCACCGACGCGGGCGCGAATGTCACTATCTTAGCAAAGATTGCAGGGAAAAACTGGGTTCGGGCCCACCGACAGTTCAGGCGCTTTTGAAAGAAATTCAATTGATGTTTTAATTTTGTAAGGCGGCAGCACACAAGAAGCAGTTGCGTAACAGACCCACTAGGCTGTAGGACATTTTCAATAGACTGCAAACAGTACTGGCTTTTAAAGCAGGCAAGAGGAAATTGCGAGGAAACCATGCGCGAGATCTACTGGGCGCTGAGCTGCATACCCAAATGCCGGTCCTTCCAAGGTAATCTCTGCGGAAAAAGCACTTCTCGCGGGTTAAAACGCCGTAAAACACTGCGGAGCAGCGTAGGACAAATTGCGTGCAGTGAATGTTCCAGACGCAACACGAAATGCATCTAAAGTGGTACTTTTTTGAAAAGGCCAGCTTCCTTTAAAATCCTCTCCAAGAAAACAGACCAGGAGTGGCAGTAAATGCATCAGGATTGGCCGGCATGGATGTCTGCTATTAACCAGTGGCTAATGCTCGAGTGGCTGCAGTTATCTGGGACAGATGACCGACCCAGGTTAAATAACGATGGCGGGATTGCTGATTTAGAAATCCCGAAAAAAGCTGCAGCGCTGAGCGTGCAGTAGACCAAAAAAGCATATGACACTGCCTAAGGGCACACGTAATCACCAACTGGCGGCGTCAAGAGGGAGGAAGGAGTCAGGGATGGCAATCTTACCGGCCCTCCTCAAATGTGGCAATTTCACCAATCTTGGAGAGGACGATACGTTTGGAGAGGGCGAGACTTTCCAAGCTCATGAGGTGGGAGGCCCGGCGAAGGGTTCGCTGATTGGCCACATCATCTGGCGTCGTCGCCAGCTGGGCCTCACTGTCAGCGCGTTTTTTGTACTCCTGGTAGTGCACGCAACTCGGTGAACTGCCGGTGGTGTGCCGATGCCAGAAGACGCGGAATTCGAACTGAAGCTTCGCCTTGCTGAGAGTGTTCTTATGAACAAGTTGTACTAGGTACGGCATTGCTGGAAGGGATTCAAGAGTGGGGTTTCAGTCTTAAACCCTAATTTTATGTCGGCCAGTGATGCATACTATTGAGCAAACACTGCTGTTGAATTGTGCACAGTGGCAAATGTTAGCCGGTTAAAGCTGAGAAAAAGAATTTGCATGACGTAGCTCACCAACAGCCTTCACAGATCCTGCCCGATTGCAGAACGCAATACTTTGGAAAAACGTCTGGACTCAACAAGTCAACACTCGCAAATGTCCAGAAGTTGCAGCACCAGATGCCAATTAAATATGCTTAGGAGGAATTACTAGGAGGCTTCCACACTCGACGATCCAAGACATTTTCCCCTGTGATAAAGTGACAACTGAGTACCTCAGTAGACTGTCCATTGACAGAGGCAAATGTCTTATACCAAGAGTTTGGCTGTATCAGGTTTCTGACTAGCCCTTGCGATAAGGGCAATGAAGTGGCTTTAAGGGGCTAACTATGAGTAGTGGAATGCAAATATTGTCGAGGTTAGTTTAACAAACTTCTTGTACTTTGCGCGGCTGTGATCATACCTGACTCTGGTCGTAAAATGTACCCTAACACGCGTGACGACCTGGGGCAAGGGATGTTGGGACTCAGACCCATTCTCGTCTTCAACGACGAGGGCCCAATACCAAAGGTCCAAGAACCATCTCTTTGTCCCGATAGCTTCTGTTGAGCTGGGTTTGAGTTGATATCGTAGGCATCTTCAGGCGAGCGACCTCGGATCAAGAGCAATAACACAGGATTCATTAAGCAAACTACAAAGGACGTACTCGAAGCACCTCAGTCGTCTTTCCTGAATGGCCTGTGATATCCTCACGTTGCCGCAGCGAGTGAAAACGGTATCATTCGAGACGAAGCCGGTGTACTCCTCTCAGGTAACCGTGACCAAAATCCTCCAGTTTTTGCTCACCTCCAAAACCCACAGTCCAGCATTTACATACAGGACTGACCGGACGGGCGGTTGGTATCCGCGGCTCTTTGCTGCCATGGGGATACGGTGATTCGAAACAAGATGCGGTCCTTACGCCGTCCATTTGTCAGCAGCCTCATACCAACGCATGTAAAACTGCGGGACGCTTAGGTATGATAATTACTAAAGTCCTCGGTCCGCGAGACAGTTGCGAGAATTCTTGGAATCACCCAGCGGGATCGCAGTGCAAGGACCCTACAGTTGTCTATCCAGACAACTTGAGCTATGTCCTGCAAGGACTTACCCTTCTTGGAAGGGACAGCAAAAACCACTGGGTTAAAGCGGCGACCTCCATAAAGCAGGCTTTAAACGCCAGCAACAGTCGAAAACTCCACCAAACTATTCGTCACGTTCGTGGTAGTTCGCCTGACACGTTTCGCGATCTGAGTGATGGCTTGATTTCCGACGGTTCGGCCCATGTCGGGCGCTGGTATGAGCATTTTGAGCACGATAATTCAAATTACCAACCCACCACTCCCCTTTTCTCTGCTATACAGCGGTGTTTTATTTCATTCCAGCCCATGCACTGTCGTCTGCTCATCTTTACTGAATTCGCCGCGGCATATGATTGCCTTCATCGTGAGTTCGTTGGGGGATAATGGAGCTAGGCGATCGATCAGCAATAACCATGGACATAGGGTCTACTAACGGTTCACCTCTGCGCGAGTTGTAGTCCACAACCACCTCCCCCAGCCATCCGATATTCCGTCTGATGTTCGACAAGGTTGTATTTCGTCGCCCACCCTGTGCAACTGCGCCATTGGCTAGATTTCTACACGATTTTAACGGTGTATAACTAGACCCGAAAGCTGCTTGACTGATCTGGACCATGCTGACGATATCGTCCTGCTAGTCTCAAGCTTTGGTGACCTAAAGAATGCGGTCTCAAGAGTGAATGAGGTAGAAAAAACAGTTCATTCGTCTGCAAACCTGACCAGGAGGCAGGACCCCTCCTGGGATATTCAATCCGGCGACCCAGGACAAGGTCTAGCACGATAAACAAGGGATGTGTAATTAAGACGCATAACTACTCCTCGCAGGGGAGGATCAATAAATAGAATTCGCCTATCGTTTGTCCGTTACCTAACATGAAAGACCTAACTAGACAGCCGGATAACAGTTGGCACCTCTGCATCAACGTCCGAATTTGTGCTTATATATAGTTGATAATTCATTTGAGGAACACGACTATGAGCCCCCCTGTGCCGACAGAGCTATTGGCGCTTACTCAACATCGGCCTGATTCCCGTCCCCCATCTATCATGCTCTCACGGCAATACTAGAGCAAAAAGGTTGGCGACGGGATAGGATGGGGGGGGTTGATCTGGCACTGTGCTCATGTCTACATGTCGCATGACACGGATGGATTGTTCATATTGATCTAACCAGTGCACACAAAACGGGCAGAAAGACAGGAAAGGTGCACTTATTTGATTCCGACCACCAATTTAAGTGGCTACTGAGTTATGGCCGGCACGTTCCGCAGGGTCTCGTGGGACCGCAGATGAGTGCTAGATGCCACGCGGAACCAGTGTCGCGAACACTGGACGTTTGCTATGAAAGCCAACTTATCAGTGACTACCCCTACCTAGGCAACCAATGCCCTCTCAACAGTTCAAACCAAAAATTGTAAGAAGTCCTAGCATTAAAGGTTACGTTAAAACATGCAATGGCAAATAGGTAATGTTGATGTGGTGAGTGCACCGAATATACATTGAACGACAACTTACTTGTGCTGACTCACTTAGATTTGATTTAATTCTAAAGTCTGTTCAGTTTCCATGTAGTAAAAAATTAGTGGTATTGAAATGCAATTAAATAGATAATCTACCTTCATCGGGGAAGCTCTTCTTCATTTTTCCTAGAACCCTCGAGGAGGAAGCAGACGGTGGTGCTGACATCTTTGGAACAATGGGTATTTGTTCGTCCCAGAAATGCATCTAAAGTGCGGGGAGAGAGAACGGTTGCTAACGTCGTGAATGCGCAGAACTCAGCAGGTTCTTCGTACCACAAGCTGCTTTCTACCAACTTTCGGTAAAGGGTGATCATACTAAAACTTTAGTGATGGTAGTGGTTAGAAACCCTGTGCTTGAAGCTTGGGCGCATTTTAATGTGCGTTGTGATTGAAAAGGCAACTCGGTCATCCGAACAGGAATTTCACCCGTCTGACGTCTTAGATTCACATTCTAACCCATCGTCTGTAGCGCATTGTAATTCTGACCGTACAAACGAGCAGTCGATGTCGACGGCGTGGTGGCCTTCGTTTTCGGCTGTAGTAAGTACTACCACTCCTAATTAAAGGTGGGAAATGGCGAAAATCTTGGCCAGAAGCGAAGCGGCAGGGGGGAATTAGAAACTTCGAGGCAGCGCACAGCTGACTGGTGAGAAGTATACTTGGGATGCCCGGACACTTCCTAAGTAGCGCTGTAATTCCAAAGGGTAAGAAAGATAAGATCAAACCGGCTTGGCTATCGTGACATCCTGCCTTTGCACAGATTTTTCAGCTACATCATGCACAAAGGCAAACCACTACCTCATAGTATTTATGTATTTTTCCCCCGTTACCCATTTCTCCAACAAGGCATGACGGACAGTTAATTAGTTATAATAGACAAAACTATAAAACGAAACTCCCTGAAAATTAACAGTTTCAAATACCCGATATTCCGACCTGACAGTTGTAATTTAAGGAACTTCGCGGACCTTCACCCCAAATATGCGTCATCTACCACTCGCAGACGTTGATAGAGACCGGAGTATGCGTACCGGTAGTTTACGTTTCGCATTCCAAAAGACAGGCAACGTGAAAACGCTAGGGCGCGTTGACCATGAGCTATGTTCGCTAAGTAACTGCCTGTATCCGTTTATGCATCTAACTGTCTACTCAAATCAGATACACACAGAGGCCAAAATGACCTCAAAAAGTGGAACATGAGCGGAAACAAGAACGTACTCGGTGAGCGCTCAGCACAGACTGCATAAGCCGATGTCCCACACCGGAGGCTGAGGACGAAGCACCGACTGTAGCAGCAGCTCCATCTTCCAGTGCTAAATTCTCCTTATTATCTTCGGGTCCTTCGACGTTGACTCCATCTCCAGGCTCCGCGAGCTCGAGAGGATCGCGAGACCAGAGGGGGCCCAACAGGAGAGGCCTGAGTCTTTGCAGGCCACGTTTGTGAGCCGTCTCATATTCTGCAAGAGAAAGACGCTGTCGGAGCTTCTTCATCTCTAGAGGCTCGCTGTTACCACCGCCTGCTTCTTCACCGCCGGCGTCGGCGTCGATGCCTTCGTCGTCAGATAGGTAGCCATGGGGCACAAGGAATTTGGCATCTTCATCGTCATCCTCGTCTCCCACCTCCTCTTCCTCGTCATCCTATGATCATTAGAGAAAAAAAAGAAAATCCTGGCACTATTTACTGAAGATATGCGAAGAGGCAGTTTAAAGTGAACAGGCATTCTTGAGAGTGAAAATTAGAAGCCTGCGATGGAGGTCCAAAGGTGGGCAGACGAACCTCAGATTGTGTAATGCTCTCTCCAGGCTCCTCCTCTTCCCACTCGTCGTCCGAGTCAATCTCATAATCCAGCTGAAGTTCATCCTTAGCGAAGGGACGCCTGCCTGTGATAACTAAACTGCGCCGGCGCCAGGTCCCATAGTAGGCAGGACGGTAGTTTTCAACAAACTGGAAGAGCTTGGTCTTGGTCCACACAGTACCGCCATCGCCCCGATTGCCGTGGCCGCGGCAGAGTGAGACCGAAGCAGGAATATTAGACCCTTCGCCGAGGAAGAGAACGTCGGGAAGTTCGCTGAAGCATAAAGAGTGTACCAGGAGGGTTGGTGACCGGGTGGGACTGGCTGACGAGAGCAAATAAACCGGAAGATGTCATGTCAAATTTAGTCCCTTTTGTTAATAGTAGCCCACGGAGGTGCTGGCCTGATCCGATTATCAACGACACTATTACGATTTCTCAGTAGGAAAGGGCTTAAATGGATGGTAAATGGTTCAGACAGCCAAGGGGAGCCGCCATATGACCAGACATCGAGCACTGGGTGACGAAGGGTATCAGCAACCGAGTTGGATGGTGAAAGATGACAATACAGATTATGATCACGATGGCAGAAGTTACGGTCACGACGGCAATAGTGGCGTCGAAAATTATAATTGTGGTGGTAGTGGTGGTGGCGGCGGCGGCGGCGGCGGCGGCGGCGGCGGCGGCGGCGGTGGTGGTGGCAGTGGTG
>CACRXP010000803.1:259845-280902 GCA_902702965.1 Spirometra erinaceieuropaei
CGGTGGTGGTGGTGGCGGTGGTGGCGGTGGTGGTGGTGGTGGCGGTGGTGGTGGTGGTGATTATTATTATTATTATTATTATTATTCAGGGTGGGAGGAGTTCGGGGACACTGGATGGCACAGTCTGCAGAAGTGAACCGATTTATGGCATGTTCATCGAAATAACAGTCCAACTAGAACTCCGAAATATCGCCTGCCTAATTTACTGAAAGTGAAGTCAAAGCCCAAGCGGCAGGACTGTGTAGCGTAGAAGGAAATAAATGCGTTAACTCTACTCAGTAGCAGCTTTCCTTGTGGGAGAGTCGAGAATATACAGGTAGTTTTGCCTTCGGGATCACCGTAGGCATAATTAAAACGTCCATCAAAAATGTGCAAACCGTTACTTATCAAACCGCCCATCGTGTTACAGAGTGACGGACGATAAGTGAAATTTGGAAAGGCCATAGGCCACTTGCACAGACAATTGATAGAATTAAAGACTTTGAGGAGTTCAGATGAAGTCGTGAAATCAACTGTCATCTAATCATGTCAAAACGATATCATTTTAGGCTAAGTAGACCACATCGGCAAAGTGCTTGTCAGATGAGACTAGCAATGCTCGTTAATGAGGGTCTAGGAGGAAAACAGGGCCGCCGCAGCACAATTTCTCGGTAGTAACAGAACCGGCTTGCTGATCGTGAACAGTTTGGAAATAAGGATTAAGACGGCACTAGTCACAGTACGACATCCAGTAAACGGCTGAGAATGCAACTCACACGGGCCAGGTTGACAGCGAGGAGAGCGGACGAATTTGACCGGTCCTGAGTTCATGCAGGTAATTGGGCTGACCAAATTTGTGCAAGCCAAGGCGCGAGGCATCGATGGACGCGGGAGCGGAGAGCCACGACTGCAGGAGCTGGTCGACATTTTTCCGCTTCTCTTGAAGCAACCTAGGCGACACACGACTCAGCGGTGCTATGCGCTGGTCTTTTTTCAGTTGGAACTGCATAAACGGACCCTCCTTGGCGGGGGATGATCCATTTGTGCCGCTGCCAACTTCCTGTGAGCGGAGGATTCACATGAGCAAATGTCCGAATAGAAACAGAGGAATAATTGTGAACAGAGTAAAGCGGTGTTAGCGCACCTGTTTTTCATCTTGCCGAACAAGGAAACCCATCATAATGGCGCGCTGTTTCTCAGCCTTGCGCCTCTTTTCGTCCTCCTCCTTCAGTCGCTCCAACTCCTTGATGTGGCGCTCTGCATCCTTCTTGCGCTTCTCTTCCTCCCGCTTCAAACGCTCTTCTTCCTTCTTTAGCCTTTCATCCTCGCGTTCTTTCTCTTTCTGTTTGCGAGCCTCTTCGCGCTGCAAACGACGAGCCTCCTTCTCCCGCTCCGCTTGTTCCTTCTTCAATTGGCGGTCCCGTGAACGCAGTAGCTGCTCCTCCCGTTTTTGGCGTAGCATCTCTTCACGTTCACGTTCCCGCCGCAGACGCTCGCGCTCACGCTCAGCGCGTTTGTGCGCATTTTGAAGCTCTTTGAGGACCTTCTTAGTCTCAGAGGCCTAAAACAGCAGGACCGGTCAGATTTAAAAGTATTAATAGCATTCACGAGCTATGCAGCAGTAAAGGATTGGGGATCGGCAGGAAGGAAGTGAAATCAAGCTGGTCAGTTCCTCACCTTTTTTTCCTTCTGTTGCTTTGAGGTGGGCTAGAAAGCAACAAAAGCAGAGGTAAACGATCATATCATGGACTGAAATGACCTATTAGTATTTTACCAGCACCATTACCATCGCTACTCAAAAACCCAACATACAGTAGATGTGCTAACTCATGATATGTCAACCAAAATTTCGAACTGCGTTCTCGTTTCGAAAAGATAAATTACGTAGTGTTGTGAAACTAATCATGATGCAGCATAAGTCTATGATGATTCAGTTACCTCAGGGTGTCGGCTTTCGAAAGAACTTATTTTCGGCTGCATGCAAAATCTATACTCTGCAAAAAATGACTATTTATGTAGCATACAATTTTCCAATTGATTTTCGATGCCCTTGAAAATTCAATTATAGTTCATGGAAAACATGCATAAAAATATTCATTATTTTACTTATTCGGTAGAAAATCACGTCTTCTTTCAATTTCATACTCAAAAGAAGAGTATAATTCGGTTTTAAAAAAGTTTCTAATCGTGAGATTTTTTTAATACCGTTAGATGGCCGTTCATGAAACGTCATGTATCTGCATTGACGAATGTGGCTTGTAAAGTTAACAATATTGCTCAAATCCACTGCTTAATCTTATGAACCTAATATGCTCTCTTCTTAACACCGTAGATAAATGCATGGTTTTCCGTACACGGAAAATATACAGCTTGTAGTTTTGAAACCCTCAATGTAAGTGTAACAGCAGGTCGGGTTCAAAATTATTCGGGAATTAGAAAAGTTTTTTAAAACCGAATTATACTTTTCTTTTGAGTATGAAATTGGAAGAAGACGTGATTTTCTACCGAAAATGTAAAAGAATGAATATTTTATACATGTTTTCCATGGACGATAATTGAATTTTCAAGGGCATCGAAAATCAATGAGAAAATGGCATCCTAATTATGTAGTCATTTTTTTGCAGAGTATAGATCTTGCATGCAGCCGAAAATAGGTTCTTTCGAAAGCTGACACCCTGAAGTAACTGGATTATTATAGATTTATGCTGCATTAGGATCAGTTTTACAACACTACTTAATTTATCTTTTCGAAACGAGAACGCATTTCGAAATTTTGGTTGACATTTTATGAGTTAGCACATCTACTGTAGGATTTTTCTATATGCACCTGACAGTGTTTGGCTCGGGATGATTTGGTGTATGAAGAACTAGGTCGGGAGTCACGGATGGAATTTAGCCCTTCCGACTTGATAGTGAAACAATAACAAAGGCTCTCAGTCGGTAATCTCAGCTGGTCTAGTCTGGTCGAAATATTTGTCCGATGATGTTTGCCGGCAGGCAGAACACTATTTTTCCGATCTTGCCGACATAGCCTTTACATGGGATCAACAGGGCCAGGCAGACATATAACATTTCGCACAACATGCATTCAGTAAATTTTCATCCCTTACAAAACCATCACGTGGAAGCGAAACGTCGCTGTAGCGGCTCAAGCTACTGCTCCAAGATGTAATCTCGGACTATAGGAGTTACCATGAACAAGCTAAGGCTGATGATTCGGGAGAATGGGTGGCGAAGCAGAGAATGCTATCGGTACTGACCGGGCATCCTGTCTGACAGATCCTGGCCGAAGATGGACGGACCACAATAACTGGGTCGGATATTAGCCTTGCTCAAGTTTCTTCGTCCATTCACGTCATTACATGCCCAACTATACTTTTATCGCCTTATATGCCAGTCAGGAACACAGCCGCCCTGTCAGTGAAAAGTCTGGGCTATCTTGTTAGCATAACGTTCATGTAATCGTCTGCTGAATCCAGAAGGTCCGTACATTCGTGATCAATACGTTAACCCAGCCACTCGTGTGATACATCCTAACGCCGATTGGCGAAAACTGGCAGTGTATCGTGTGCTCGGTTCTAAGAGAGAAAGTCAATAATCCCTACGACAGTAGTGGAGTCATTTCAAAAGTTCCACCACAGATGCCCTCCAGCTCTTGTGACCAGAATACAGATTAACAGATGGTGAGTACATGGGTTTACACAAAATTCGACAACCGTTACGGGGACAGTCTGAGTCTCAGTTTCTGTATTTTGGTCTCCTTAAACCTAAAGTACCGTGCCAGAAATGGTAGTACGAAAGGTTGATATGCCGATGTAAGGCAAGAGATATATCGGACGCCATGGCGCGTGGGGCGGAAAGACTGTAGTGGATGGACATCATCATGCAGAAGTCGATCGGCAAACTGCTTGACCGTTGTGAAACCTCGCAGTGCTATGGTATTGTAAACAGGCGTTGTACATATCATTGTTTAGGATGTTGGTTAGATGGGAGATAGCACTAAAAAGGTGTGAAACGCATCTACAACGACCACAGCCTCATTAATTGACTAAGGGGAGCCATTTGCAGACATGCACACATAAATTAAACCTTTCCTGGAGTGTTTTTGGGCATAAAATACAAGCTGAGATATGTGAATAAAAACCTTGACCAAACTTACAGTGGAGACGTTTTGGGTTTCGGACAGAGGCTGAAAAGGATAATAGGAAAGGGAAATCGGCCGTAAATCAAATTCTTGAGAGAACAGTCTGCATCTTTCAAAGAAACTGCTCAGAGCATTGAAGGCTATGTCAAATAGTTGAACATTTGGACGAATATAAGTACTGGATGCTGAAGCGTCACAGAGGTGCAGTCGTTCATTCACTGTCTACAGCGACGTGGCTATGATAAAAAGAGCAGAGATCGCTAGTACAAAGGCGGTAGGGGTCCAAAGCCTTTAGGCTTGTCGAAACACTTCTGGAAACAGTGGTTGTCTTGCTCAGGAATTAAGGATCGTCTCTTGAAGTGCCGCTATTTTATTTGCTGCCCTTCCAGTAAGTTTGGAAAAAAACACAACCAAACAGGACATGCGAATTTACTTCCGGAGATTTAAATAGTCAATAGTCAATAACAAGATTGCACAGTTATCAAACACGAAGTCGATGCGAAATGAAAATGATAAGGGCCGTTATGATTTGCTGTCCGAAACCCCTGTAAACCTTAAGTGCGGTTTGTTGGCAGAGACCGCAACATCCATGCTCACCAAAGCCACCCGGCGGATCACGAATAAAAAGCAATGGTCAAGAAGAGACGCGGGCAAAGATCATGGAACATGGACTGGTCATTTGTGACTTGTCTGTTAGCATTGATCAGCCGTACCCCGGCCGGGGTCGCCACGTCATGATCAGGAATATCTAAAGCGACATGGGAGCAGCGTTTGCCGATCTATCTCAATTACAAGACGGAAACAGGAATTTCCTTATGATCTCATCTATAGGAATTTCCATTTTGCCAAGGAGCTCTAAGCGTAGTCCCTTCAAATGCTAAACAATCAGGCCTGCCGGCCTAACTGGTAGCTGTGTGGCGCAATCCAACACCAAACTACTCCTGATGTTTGCAAAGAACGGACCGCCGCTCATGACGCCGCAGTGATTTGCAATGCAAACACAATCGCGAAATATCAACACGGACAAAATTACAAACGCCGCCAAGCAAATTTTAGACGCGTCAACTAGTGTTTAGAAAGGCAATATAGAAATTCCTGTTTAGAGTAAACGTCGGCAACACCATATGGGTTGAATAAATCAGAGATTACCGAAAACGAAAACCGCTGGAACTAGAGTTATTGAACCTCTTCACTAATCTTAATACACCCGAGGTATTCAGGGAGTAAAACTTGAAAAGCACTGTGTTAAATTGAAAATTACGAGCAAACATTACTACTAAAATACGACAGCATTCTCCGAAGGCCATCTTAGGCTACCACCAATAACAGGTATGTAATTCAATCCAGTTAATCTTGGTGTCAAGCGATGAATATGTATTCGTAAAATAAATACGTGAGGCAAACTCATTGGAAAACAATAAAAAAGAGTCACCATCCTCCGACGGCCGGAATCCGCCGCCAACGTATTTGGGTTTCAAAGCCTGAGCGTTGAAACAATTCCGATCATAGCACTTCCCGTTCAAACTAATTAAGTCCGAATTTTATCCACTCCCCAAACTTTTCGATGCCTGTCTTGAACAAGAAGTCTGCGCATTTGATCCAAAACCATCCTCCAGCAAGATCTGTGAAAGTGCGTTACCCTTCTAAATACGTAATGAAAAAAGGCAAATTTGGAAGAAATATGCCAGGTTAACGGATTTCCTGTTGGATGTTCTGGGAAATGTTCCAACCTGTTTCATTTAGGATCATCTACACAGTCTTCAAGGAGGCGTTCGACGGTGTCCTATAAAAATGCCTAGTCTAAAAACCTTCTGAAATCGAAATAAGAGGAAAACTGCTGACATGGATCGCAGATTTTCTTGCAGGGAAATCACAAAACGTGTGTGCCGATGTTTCTAAGCCAACTCCTACGCCCCTCCTAAGTGGTGTTCACCAGGGCAACCTCGTAGAACCGTTGCTATTTATAGTTTACACTAACGACTACGTCGATGACCTGGGTTGCAACGCCGTCATGTTTGCTGACGATGTTAAACTGAGGGGCGCCATCGCATCTGACATAGATAGGTGAACACTTCATTACAGTCTCGAACGGCTAAGCAGTTGGTCAGCTCGTTGGCTCCTCAGCTGGAACGTGGAAAAACGTGTGGCCCTGAGACTTCGCACGAAAAGGACGAGTAGTTATTTCGATACCTCTTCAATGGCGGTCTCTTTCAAATGTTGAGGAAAAAAGACCTCGGCGTCAAAATGACCCCCTCACTTAAAGCATCGTCACAGTGTCAAAGGGCAGCCAAACTCACCATAGGGGTGTTTTTTGGTTCTGAGTAAAGGATTTGTGCAGATCAATAAGGGACTGTTCTGAAAAACCTACAGAGCGTTCGTTCGGTCTCACTTAGAGTACACAGTCCAGACCTGGTGACCGTGGATGAAGAAGGGTTACCAACCACTGGAAAGTGCCCAGACGATAGCTGCGAAAGGGGTCAATGATCTTGATCGCATTCTTTACGAAAGCAGGCTGATTGAACTAAATTTGCTTTCCCTCAATTACAGACAACTGCGTAGCAATCTCCTTTAAACCTACTGCATTGTCAGAGGGCGTCAGTGTGCCCCAGACTTTGACGAATCCTTCGAATTGGCTGGGACGCACCGTCTGTGTAGCCATCCCTTTAAATTGAAGAGGAAACTGGCCCATACGAACGTCTGACTGAGCATCTGCTCGCGGAGGGCCTTTGGAGCGTGGAACAGACTCCCTGACACGGTGGTTCTTTCCGAAACATTTGATCCCTTTAAGTGCATACAAGACACTCGCCATCTGATAAACTACTGTGCAATAATGACGATTGTTCTATGGATGGCAGTATGCGCCTGGCTCACGCTTACAGAAAACTTTTGGATTTCCAGAATTTCATATGTAACAATTGATTCTTTTGTTGTTTTTCGACTTGAATAGGAAGCTCAAGGGTGAAAGCCTCATTCCGCTAATAAACTGACTTAACCTGATATAAGGCCAATGAGGGAACTTTAATAATTTACTTTGTAATAAGATAAAGCGATGGGTTTGAGTTTTTTTAAATGACCCGATAACCTGCCCATTTCGCTTAAACCAAGATGATTGTGGCTAAACTAGAATTGCCTTTTGAAAAGGATTTAATTTAACGTGCTGAGGCCCGTAATTTACAAACCATTTCCGGCGGATAATTTCAGTAAGTACCGTATACTTCCCATGTATCAATTAACAGATCTCTGGCTCTCAGTTTTCAGTGGTGGTTCGATATGAAGAAGTTTTTAGATAACACCGGATATCACCCATAGAAGATAGAAAAATTAGCGTCTAATCGAGGAATACAATGGTCCGTATAATGTACCTCCCTGGAGTAGGTAAAAACAGGAATAGGGGTGGATTCTACCTCACTATAATAGTGGACATTAATAGTACTGGCGGAATTCCCACCGTGGCTTTATAGTGGATGCTAGACCTAGTCGTTACTACGATGGAACATCCGCCGATATCTAACGAAAAAAGATAACGATTACTTGATCAAATCTGCGGCGTGGTCATTTCAGAGAATGCCCTGCTTCAGAATCTGATGTTCGTCCATCGTCCAGCTATTGCTTTGGTACCTGAGACGTGGGCGTCAGCCTCCGTAGCTGACTCCGAACTCTCTCTTCTAGGCTATGGTTGCATCCGAAATGATCGTCAAGACAGCCGGGTTGGGGGCAGTTTCGTCTATGTTAAGCAAACATTTACATTTCTGCCGCTAGACCTCCCGAATTTTTCCGCAGTAGAAGGCAGATGCTGGATCCAGGTTTCACTAAAAAAATAAGTTTTCCTTATTCGCTGGCTGTGTTTATAGTCCTCCCAACGCCAACGACAATTTTGATCGTTTGTTCTCACAGGCATTTCATGCTGCTTCTGACTCAAGCTTTAAGTATCAATTGGTTGCGGGTGACTTTAATCTCCCTGAAGTTCGCTGGTCTCCGCCTTCAGGCCCCAGAAGGTTCGAAGACTTTCTGGAGGCAGTGGATGTTGGGGTGTGGACTCAGGTTGTCGACTTTCTCACCCGAGGATCAAGCATGCTTGACCTAATTTTCTGTAGACGCCGCATACCTTTGTCAGTGTCATTCCTAGGCCCACTCGGGGGCTCAGACCATGACATTGTTGTTTCAACATTGGAATTCGAGGCTGACAAAACGCTGTCTCCAAAGTATAACTTTTTCCGCGATTTCCGATAAACTCGCTCAACCGAATTATTAACACACATTAATACCTACGACTGGATTGATTTCTTCCTTAGTGCGAATGTAAACGTTTGCACTGCAAAACTGTACAAAATATTCCATCCCCTTATTTCTCGTTTTGTCCCCCGTAATAACATTATTAATGCTGGGGTGAGGTTTTCCTTCCCTTAACCTTTCGTCGGAGACTGCGCAGACTTTATCGTCGATTCCATCTTAAGAACGATGTTTCTGTTCTGCCCTTGATTTGTGGTAATTCCGATCGAGCAAAGAGGTTATCTGAAGAAAAACAGCTAGCCGAAGAGGTCCAGTTTAGAGAAAACCATTCGTTAAATGTCTCGAAACTTTTCTCTAGAAAAATACAAACTTACCGAAAGACGCAGCATCCCATCATCCGAGACGCTTTCGGAAATCCCATAGTTGATGCCCAGTTAACCGCTGATAGCTTCAATGATTTCCTATCCAAAACGATTATTGAAGACTCGACCACTCCGCTTCCAACCATCGAGCCATAGACCGCGGCAGTTCTCGGAACTATAACTTTCACTCTGTGGGATGTGACTGTTGCGATTCGGCGTTTTCGTCAGTCTCATAGCCCCGGACTTGATGGTGTCCCAGTAAATATTTTAAAAGCCGATGCAAATACGATTTTCCCATCCCTCTTATGCAAAATATTTAATCTCGCTCTTGAAAGTAAAACATATCCTACTTTGTGGAAGGAATCACAAATTTTGTCCATTCCTAAGCATGGCCAATCTACATCATTTGATGACTTTCGGCCAATAAACATCCTCCTTGCAGATTCGAAGATCTTAGAGACATTGATCAAAGATAAGATGATGTGTCACTTAACGGAGAATAACCTACTGAGTGACGCCCAGCATGCATTCCTCAAAGCTCGATCTTGTGACACCTGTCAACTCTCTTTCTTTGACTATGTTCTCCAATCTAGCGACAATGGTTTTACACTTTACACAGTATATTTCGATTTCACTAAGACTTTTGATCGTGTTGGTCGTGCCCTTCTTCTCTTGAAACTGTCCTCTTTCGGAATAGGTGGAAAACTTTTAAATTTTTTTATCCTCTTACCTGGGCACTCGTACACAGCGCGTTAAGATTTCCAATGCTATCTCCTACCCCACATGTGTGAGGAGTGGAGTCATTCAGGGTAGTGTACTCGGCCCGTTTTTATTTCGCCTTTTCGTTAACGTTGTACCCGATGTATTTCAGAACGGTAAGCCCTGCATGTATGCCGATGATCTGAAAGTTGCTTATCGATGTAAGCCAGCAGGTCGTGACACCGTGCTTGAACTCTTAAAGATCAACCTACAGGCCTTTGCCCAGTGGTGCCACACATGGCGCCTTTCTCTTTCTTGGCATGAGTGCTCAGTCATGGTGGTTGGCGAGGACCGCCAACCTCAACTAAGCATTTAACGTCACGCCGTAAATGTGCCTGGGGTTGTTAAGGATCTGGGCGTATCATACGCCAAGAGTCTCAATCTCTCGGAACACTGAGCCATGATAGTCTCCAAAGCACGTAGAATGACCGGGTTTATCCTCGGAAACTTTAAAACTAGGGACATTAAAATGCGCCTTTACAACATGTACGTTAGACCTGGTCTGTAATACTGTTCGTTTTTTTATAGCCGCATGCTTGCTACTGAGCGGAAGAAAATAGAATCCGTTTAACACTTTTTTACCAAGAGAATTTTAACCCCGGAACACCGACATTTGTCTTACCAAGAACGTTGTCGGCTTACAGGCCTTGATCCTTTATGGTTCCGTAGATTACAAAAGGGACAATTTTTGCTATTTATGCTTTTATATAATCGCACCTTTAACCCACTCACCTCTTTAAGATATCATACCCACCCAAGACGTAACAGTCACCGTGAGGTCTTTTTATTTCTTCCTCTGGCACGTACTGTTAAATATCGTCGGTTCTTTTCTCTAAATGCAATTGATATATGGAATAAATTACCCATGATTGTGAAAACTCTGCAAAATTATCCTTTAATTAAGAGAACTATTACTCGACTTTTGCATTCAGAAAAGCTTCCACAAATTTTGGGTGCTGAATCCACTGATCGACTCTTCCGTATCGATGGCGTTTGTGGTCTCTGAACACTATGGCCGATGTTGCCAGCTGTTCCTCAACGCCTCCACTTTGACTATCCCCAACTTTATGAAAGAAATTGACGTCTGATAATTTTCGATACCGTGCAACCTCCGCCCACCTTCTTGACGGTCGAAAAATTACCACCAGCAGCTTTTTCTCCTGAACCCTCCAAACCATGAAAACACCATCAACTATACTTTTATTTCTTTGCCTTAGGAGTTTTTTTCACTGCTGGTCGGATTTGTGTTTAATCGCTTCCCTTGACAATGCCTGTAAACTGGCAATAAATAAATAATTATTATTATTATTATAACCCCAGGCACATTTATGGCGTGACGTTAAATGCTTAGTTGAGGTTGGCGGTCCTCGCCAACCACGATGACTGAGCACTCATGCCAAGAAAGAGAAAGGCGCCATGTGTGGCACCACTGGGCAAAGGCCTGTAGGTTGATCTTTAAGAGTTCAAGCACGGTGTCACGACCTGCTGGCTTACATCGATAAGCAACTTTCAGATCATCGGCATACATGCAGGGCTTACCGTTCTGAAATACATCGGGTACAACGTTAACGAAAAGGCGAAATAAAAACGGGCCGAGTACACTACCCTGAATGACTCCACTCCTCACACATGTGGGGTAGGAGATAGCATTGGAAATCTTAACGCGCTGTGTACGAGTGCCCAGGTAAGAGGATAAAAAAATTTAAAAGTTTTCCACCTATTCCGAAAGAGGACAGTTTCAAGAGAAGAAGGGCACGACCAACACGATCAAAAGTCTTAGTGAAATCGAAATATACTGTGTAAAGTGTAAAACCATTGTCGCTAGATTGGAGAACATAGTCAAAGAAAGAGAGTTGACAGGTGTCACAAGATCGAGCTTTGAGGAATGCATGCTGGGCGTCACTCAGTAGGTTATTCTCCGTTAAGTGACACATCATCTTATCTTTGATCAATGTCTCTAAGATCTTCGAATCTGCAAGGAGGATGTTTATTGGCCGAAAGTCATCAAATGATGTAGATTGGCCATGCTTAGGAATGGACAAAATTTGTGATTCCTTCCACAAAGTAGGATATGTTTTACTTTCAAGAGCGAGATTAAATATTTTGCATAAGAGGGATGGGAAAATCGTATTTGCATCGGCTTTTAAAATATTTACTGGGACACCATCAAGTCCGGGGCTATGAGATTGACGAAAACGCCGAATCGCAACAGTCGCATCCCACAGAGTGAAAGTTATAGTTCCGAGAACTTCCGCGGTCTATGGCTCGATGGTTGGAAGCGGAGTGGTCGAGTCTTCAATAATCGTTTTGGATAGGAAATCATTGAAGCTATCAGCGGTTAACTGGGCATCAACTATGGGATTTCCGAAAGCGTCTCGGATGATGGGATGCTGCGTCTTTCGGTAAGTTTGTATTTTTCTAGAGAAAAGTTTCGAGACATTTAACGAATGGTTTTCTCTAAACTGGACCTCTTCGGCTAGCTGTTTTTCTTCAGATAACCTCTTTGCTCGATCGGAATTACCACAAATCAAGGGCAGAACAGAAACATCGTTCTTAAGATGGAATCGACGATAAAGTCTGCGCAGTCTCCGACGAAAGGTTAAGGGAAGGAAAACCTCACCCCAGCATTAATAATGTTATTACGGGGGACAAAACGAGAAATAAGGGGATGGAATATTTTGTACAGTTTTGCAGTGCAAACGTTTACATTCGCACTAAGGAAGAAATCAATCCAGTCGTAGGTATTAATGTGTGTTAATAATTCGGTTGAGCGAGTTTATCGGAAATCGCGGAAAAAGTTATACTTTGGAGACAGCGTTTTGTCAGCCTCGAATTCCAATGTTGAAACAACAATGTCATGGTCTGAGCCCCCGAGTGGGCCTAGGAATGACACTGACAAAGGTATGCGGCGTCTACAGAAAATTAGGTCAAGCATGCTTGATCCTCGGGTGAGAAAGTCGACAACCTGAGTCCACACCCCAACATCCACTGCCTCCAGAAAGTCTTCGAACCTTCTGGGGCCTGAAGGCGGAGACCAGCGAACTTCAGGGAGATTAAAGTCACCCGCAACCAATTGATACTTAAAGCTTGAGTCAGAAGCAGCATGAAATGCCTGTGAGAACAAACGATCAAAATTGTCGTTGGCGTTGGGAGGACTATAAACACAGCCAGCGAATAAGGAAAACTTATTTTTTTAGTGAAACCTGGATCCAGCATCTGCCTTCTACTGCGGAAAAATTCGGGAGGTCTAGCGGCAGAAATGTAAATGTTTGCTTAACATAGACGAAACTGCCCCCAACCCGGCTGTCTTGACGATCATTTCGGATGCAACCATAGCCTAGAAGAGAGAGTTCGGAGTCAGCTACGGAGGCTGACGCCCACGTCTCAGGTACTAAAGCAATAGCTGGACGATGGACGAACATCAGATTCGGAAGCAAAGGCATCTTTTTTAGCAGGGATCTGACATTTAAAGCAACATTTTGACAAAAAATTCTGTTTGTTTCTGAGGGAGGTGTACTACGTCGTTCGGTGCTTGGCTGCCCACGGAACAAACGTTCCGGTTTTACTCATCCGGTTCTGCTCTGGTCTCATGGTTAAAAAGTCACATAGTCTGCTTGTTGCTGCAGCATATGTCCACCAAGCCGACATTTAAATTTCGCCAGAGATTCAGGCATGACAACCGTCTCCGGCAGGCTATTCCACGGTTCCACGAAACAGTTGGAGAAGAAATATTTTCTTTCATTCAATCTAGCCTGGGGCACACGTACCTTGAAGGGATGTCGCCGGAGGTTAGTTGATGTGGAGATTTTGAAAAAGTCATTGCACCGAAGGGCGCAGTCCAAGCCACGCACGATACGGAATGTTTGTATCAAGTCTCCGCGCAACTGCCCATAACTTAGAGGATAGAGATTAAGCTTAGTTGAGCGAAGTTAATGAACACAGAGCAATTGTTGGTAGTTCCACGACCAAGGCCGGCATTATGCACGAAGAAACGTCTATTGACATGGCCTTGCCTCCCAGGATTAGCGTTTCCTCTCTTTATAATTGCAACCAGGTGGCCGCAGAGCGCGCTAAAATCGTAATCACAGCAAAATCTGTTAGTTAAGAGGACTTTCCGCGCACTGGGTGCTCCTATATTCTGTTGAATGCCCAAAAACTCGAAAAAGAGCTGGCTGCTTTAAGGGAACTCGTGCGAGCGAACGATAGTGAGCAAAACTCGGTTAACAGCGCGAGAGTTAGCATGACAAAGGGCAAGAGCAAAACTCCAAAACAGCCAAAGAACAAAGTTTATGGGAGGCCTCAGTGCAAGGAACCCGATACCCTTGACGATGGTAAAAAGTCTCTTGTTTCTATGGAAGACAACCGAAGCAAACCATCAAATTCTCTCAGCCATTCCACGTGTTCGGTAAAACCCTCGGTTGTAAGTGAGGAAACAAGCTCGTAGAGAGGTGGAATGGGTATGCACCTCAACAGGAGTATAAAACCCCAGACGACTTCGGTGGATCTCCTGAAATCTTCAGCTGACAAGGCCGTCGGAAACAGAACAACTGAACCCCTGGATCGTCAGCATTGCGTAGTCGTCCAGGGCCTATCGGAGAAGAATGCTCCTACCCCCAGGGAGAGGATTTCCACTGACCTGGATATGCTTCAACGCCTACTGAACAAGATGTTTAATTCGAATGAAAAGGTAACCATTCGCGCAACCTTCAGGATCGGAAAGAAGGTGAGCGAACAATCGGAAACTGTGCGGTCGCGACCTCTGAAAATTGTTTTGGGCAGTAAAAAGGAGGCTAGCTTACTTCTGTCCAGGAAAAGCAGCCTCCGAAACTTTTACAATGAAGTTTATTTCCGCGGACTATTCTCCAACGGAACGTCTGAAACGCCGCGAATTAGTGACGGGGCTGAAAAGGAGACTTGCAGCAACAGAGAGCAACTTGGCTATTTTCAGGGGACAAGTGATACAGAGGAATGCGATTTTGCTTTGGAACCAACCAATCATCATGATGGCGACAGCAACATAATATTGGCAAGCCCGAGACAAACCGAATGAAGTACTGTCGAATGTTGCAAACTTAAATTCTTTTACACCAATGCTCAGAGTCTGTTTTCCAAGCTTGACGAACTGAGAATACAGGTTGCCGACAGTCCTCCCGATGTTAAAGCAATAACAGAAACGTGGCTGTCAGAGAGCGTGGGTGATTGCGAGGTAGCACTAACAGGATACCAACTGTTTAGGAGAGAAAGGAGAGGCCGCCGGGGTGGAGGAGTTGCCATGTATGTCAAGAGAAACTTACCAGTGTGTGAGAGGACGGATAAGATTTCTAACGACACAGAGGCAATTTGGCTGACTATAAAGGCACGGGGGTCACAGTCCCTCGAAGTCGTAACTATCTACTGGCCCCCATAGGCGGATCCCGACCCAGATAATTGTCTACCATGAATGCATAAAAGAGATCGCCAGTCGACCAGACCTTGTTCTCATGCGGGATTTTAATGCCCCCTGCATTCAATGGAGCGATATGCATGCGAAATGCTCGAAGAATGCCTTCGATTACCGTCTACTAAAGACAACCATAGAAGCTCTTCTCATGCAACGCGTTCTGTTTCCAACTAGAGC
Source organism: Spirometra erinaceieuropaei (assembly GCA_902702965.1). NCBI lineage: Eukaryota > Metazoa > Platyhelminthes > Cestoda > Diphyllobothriidea > Diphyllobothriidae > Spirometra > Spirometra erinaceieuropaei. The sequence continues at coordinate 274,937 of CACRXP010000803.1, forward strand.
ACGTGGAGGGCAACAGGCCAGTTGTCTGGACCTCGTCTTCACCAAAGATCCTGACAGTATTGACGAGGTGTACTACCTACTCCCGCTCGGTCTAAGTGATCATGCAGTACTTTTATGGGAGTACGAGCTGTGCCCGAACCGTATACAAAAGAGGATACGAGGCCGAATATATGGAAAGGGGACTTTTGTCAAATGAGAGCTGAGGCATCACAAATAGGCTGGGATGTTGTCTACTCCGGAAACGTTAACGAACACTGGAATTTATTCAAGGATCGGTTGCTGTGTCTAATAAAGAGCCACTGTCCTTATCAAAGCCTAGGACATCCAACCGCCCTCAGTGGCTAACACAACAACACAAAAAGGAGATTAATAAGAAAGGAAGGTTGTGGAAGAAGTTTCGCGAAAACAACAACATTGCGACGTTTACAGAATATAAAGTTTAGAGAAATAAGGTGAAAAGCCTGATCTTCAGGAGGCGACGGGATTTCGAGAGTAATTTGCTTCACCGAACCGTTAAAAATCCGAAATTGCTGTACAGCTATTTGCGAAAGAGCACACAACAGAATTCCCATTCCTGTCATGACGAATGATGATGGTTTTGAGATATCGGACAGTACAAATAAAGCTGAGAATTTTTCTCAATTTTTCCAATCCGTTTTCACAAGAGAAGTAGACTTTATTCCAACTTTTTCCGAGAACATGGGAGATCCCACTATCGAAGATATCGTGTTTCGAGAAGAACCGATTTTTGAAGAACTGGAAGAGATCCCAGCAAAGCTGATTTTCAAGCTTGATCGAGGGCTGGCCAAAACACTATCCTTTCTGTGCAAGGAATCATTTGATGCTGGAATCCCTCCTAGAGACTGGAAGACGGCCTACATTACACCCCTTTACAAAAACGGTAGTCGTGCTCTTGAAATGAACTACAGATCCGTCAGTCTGACATCAATTTGCTGCAAAGTGGTGGAGAAATTCATCAAAAAGGAGTTGATGGTTTATTTGGAAACCAACAACCTCTTGTCCAACGCACAACACGGTTTCTGTAGGGGAAGATCATGTGTAAAGAACTGGCCATATAAAATGCAAAGTTGGACAAGAGCACTGAACGCAAAATATACTGTGCATGTCGTCTATATTAATTTCCGGAAGGCGTTCGACAGTTTTCCGCACTAGCGCCTCCTGCACAAGTTGAGAGTAATGGGCATCGGCGGCAAACTTCTCAAATGGATCGAGAATTTCCTCGTCGACCGCTACTAAATCGTCCGTGTGGAACAACAGCAATCAATACGCACATTCATGGAGTGTGTAGTCTTACAAGGCTCGGTGGTCGGACCAACCCTCTTTCTCTTGTTAATCAATGATTGTTTCAATGGGTTGGACTGTGATAGTGCCATGTTTTCAGATGAAATAAAAATCTGGAAAGTCATCCAGAATGCTGCCGATGAGACCAACTTCCAAGAAAATCTTTTTCAATTGGACGAGTGGTCCTGCAGATGGCTCTTGTCATTCAATTTGAACAAATGCACCATACTGCGCCTCGGAAATCAGACCCCCAGTACGCGGCAATACCATCTGAACGGAATACCACTTCGAGATGCAGAAACGCAGAAAGATCTCGGAGTCTGGATTGCAGACAGCCTAAAGCCTTCTATACAATGTTGTAAGGCGGCCAATGCCGCAACTTCAATGCTATATGCCATCAAGCGGGCATTCACAGTTTTCGATGAAGACTGCTTCTGCAAAGTCTTCGGCACGTTTGTAAGGTCGCACCTCGAATGTGCTATTCAGGCCTGAAGACCGTGACGCATCAGGATTACAATCTGCCCGAAAGGGTGCAGAGGCGAGCAATAAGAAATTATAAGAGGTCAAAGCGAACTGCCATACGAGATCCGCATAACTAACCTTGATCTTTATCCTCTGCGTTATAGGCAGTTGCGCGGAGACTTGATACAAACTTTCCGTATCGTGCGTGGCTTGGACTGCGCCCTTCGGTGCAATGACTTTTTCCAACTCGCCACATTAACTAACCTCCGGCGACATCCCTTCAAGGTACGTGTGCCCCAGGCTAGATTGATTGTGAGAAAACATTTCTTCTCCAACTGTGTCGTGGAACCGTGGAATAGCCTGCCGGAGACGGTTGTCATGTCTGAATCTCTGGCGACATTTAAATGTCGGCTTGGTGGACATATGCTGCAGCAACAAGCAGACTATGTGACTTTTTAACCATGAGACCAGTGACATATGTGAATCAATGTGTGCATTCACTAAATGCTGTAATTTCCTTAAATTTTTTCTTCTTTGTCGATTTTTTTTTATGTACAAATAGGGAGTTTAAAGGCGTAAGCCTATTTCCCTCAAATACACTGACTGACTAACTAAATGTCTCCGAGGAATCCGCCACTATCACATCCTCAGGAAGCCCTTTCCAGGCAACAACGATTCGCTGTGAAAAACGGTATCTGAGAACGTCCAGGCGGCATCGGGATCCCCAAGTTAAACGGAGTTCCCACGTCGTTTCGTTGTTATGGCCAAGGTGAAGAAATCATGGAGGTGTAGGGCACAGTCGCGGTTGCTCAAATTCCGTTACGCCTGTTTGAGATCTCTTATCTGCCTGTACTCTAGAGGAAATAGTTTAATTTCTCTGAGTATGCAGTTGTAAGGCAAAGTCTTGAGGCCTTCCACAATATTGGTCGCTCTCCCCTGAACTGTTTCCAGAAACTTTTAATCTTTTTTAGCCACGGACGCCACGCTTGTATTCCATATTCCAGATGCAAACGAATGTACCCTCCGTATACGTTTCCGAATAATTCTTTGCCATTAAGCGAACTTTCATAGATATAGACAAAGAGAACACCGGTTGCCGTTTTGCCCGCCCTAACGCATTGGAAGTAGGACTGAAGAGTTGACAAAGTGTTGATCCCAAGATCTAGTTGTTCGGTCACATTTGAAGGGCACCTTCCGCCAAGCAGGTAATGGTGCTCCTCTCCATCGGCTCTTCCATTCGTTTTGAGTCGCAGCGCTACGCGCTTCTCAAGGTTAAACTTTAGCAGCCATTTTTCAGACCACTCACATAGACAGTTCAGTCCTTCTTGAAAGGTCCGTTTATCATTTTCCCTGTTGGTCGCTCGTCATAACTTGATGTCATCGGCAAACATGATTCCATTGCTATCCAATCCGTTCATACAGTTGTTGGCATAGATCAAAAACAGTACCGCTCCGAGTACAGAGCCCTGGGGAACTCCACTCACAACTGGCATTGACGTCGACTTCACACTGCCAATGAAAACAGACTGAGATCGGTCAGTCAGAAAGTCCTTTACTTAATTATACTGAAAATGGGTTCCCCTTATCCCTTACTTTCGGACCTTGTAATGTAACCGGTGGTGTGGAAAAATATCAAAGGCTTTCTTGAAATCGATGTAAACGATATCGACACTTTTTCCTTCATCTAACGAGCGGGTCTACTGTTCCATTGAATAGAGCATACTAGTTAAGCAGGAGTGATTTCGTCGGAAGCAATGCTGGGAACTAGCAAAAAATCCATTCTCCAAGAAAGTTCATAATGGGTATTTGACTATTTTTTACATAACTTTGCAACAAATGCACGTTAGGCTCACCAGCCAATAATAACTTGCACAAGTCCTAGATCTACCCTTGTGAATGGGATTAAAATTCGCCACTTCCCAATCAGAAAGAAGAATGCCTCGGTCAATGGGCAACTGGAAAATATGCAAAAGCGGTCTTGCGAGTTCGCAAGCCAGCTCCTTCAGAGCTTTTGCCAGAATTGGGACAGGACCCGGAGACTTACACCCCTTAAGTGATAGAAGTTCCTTCCTGACATCTTCTTCCGTGAAGTCGATGTTTTCTATCATTTCATCGGTTATTCCAGGAGGCAATCCAGCCTCATCAAAGTCCGTTTCATCGGTGAAAGCACCTGTTAAAAACCTGGAATCACTCTCTGAACTGGATACGTCTTAATTTACTCTTTTCTCTCTTGATTAAGCAGAAGCATTATCGGCAGTGCAAGAATTTTCCCATTTTAAAGTACTCCTAAGGCTGGAAAACCAGCTGAAATTTCTGTAGACTCTCTCTACTCATACGACTTTAACTATAAAATGGCGACGGTAATACGAATACGGTCGCGCAGTAAAAATCACCCTAATTTAGCTAAGCATCTTCCATCAGCATAGGAGGATCATCCTTAGCAAAGCACTTCTTTAGGCACCAGCCTTCTCAACTGGGAGAAATAATTTGGCCCCTCTTCTCAACCAAATGCAACCTGTCTAGTCATTTTACTGGTAAACCCCAGAAGTCGACTTCGCGTACTCATCAGACCTCTAGTCCAGTTAGCTTGATTACTCCTCCTACCTGCTCAACTTGCCTTTTATCGCCTTCAATAAATTCTTAATCGGTCACGACTGCGTCTGCCGCTACAGAATCTCCCGCAAACCCACCATAAGGTTTGTCGCTCTATCTTACTAAATTGGACAGGCCACTTTTGAATTCAGGTCCAGAAATTTTCTATGTATGTCTGTTAAGTATCCTGAACCGTGCCGCATTAAATTCAGCGTTTAGTAGACGGCTTCGCCTTACCCCAAGTTAGTGACAGCTTGTCCCTAACTGGTAGACTATCGTATTTTTTCGATTTTTTAAACCTTTACGAGCAAAGCCCTTCATACCTTACATAGGTCCTGTTATACCCTCGAAATGATCCTCGGTGGGCACGCTTGGCACCGACCAAAGACCTATTAATTAGCCCGTCAGCAGCGTCCACACCAATGTCCTTGATCGCATTACCTGGATCGCAGTCCAAATTTTCGTTAATTAAATCTCCTAGCTTATCCTCGTCTCCACCATCTCTTTTGTCCTGATGTTCCCATTTATTCTCAAATTTACATCCAATCGTCGTAATATTTCGGTTCTAGGAAAGTGCATCTCTGAACATGCTGGCCCATCCACTCGATCGTTCATTTCAAATAAACCGAACCTTACAGTTCTGGAGGCGTTGATAAATATTGTGCAAAACTGGTTTTGTTCTAAATTAGCAGTCCACCTTAATTTTCAACCCTACTGGGTATTATCTTGTTGAGCGCTGTCTGTTATTTATTAGGTGGCTGGTACAGGAGGCATTACATCTATGCAGGATTTAGGGTAAGGTGATACCATACTAACAGCACAGGTACTAGCCAAAAGCCCACACACGCGTATTTCGGCGATATTCTGCCGCTGCATGGCGCAGCTGCGAGGGGTTCGGCTGGTCAGTGGGTCCCCCAGCATTCCCTGTCCGTCTTCTGGTAGACACTCAAATTTTGAAATTTTCGCTTTTTAATTTCCTCAGAAATTATGTACGAACTTGGAGCAATGAGCGGAACCTACATATTAGGAATACGCTCAGTATTGTCTCTCTCAACGCAAGATCTGTCGTGCAAAAGATGGCACACCTAAGAAGTGTAGCTGTTGAGTTTGACACAGACGTATTGTGCATTACTGAATCTTGGGCCCACTCTCTAATTTCAGACTCGGCACTTAACATAGATAGCCTCAGTTTATACCGCCAGGACCGTGCCGACAGACGCGGCGGTGGATGCCTTCTTTACATAAGAGCATCACTTGCACAATCGCCTTATAACTTGAACATTTCCTCCTTCTCTGGAAATTTATGTTTTGCTTCGGTAATCCTTCCGCAAAATAGGAAAGCCTTAGTCGGATGTGTATATAATCCTCCTTGTTCCTCCGGAAATGAAAGCCAACTTTGTGAACTCTTTGAAAAAATTGCAGAAACTTCTTTCGATGTCAAGATAATCGTAGGCGATTTTAATTTGCCAGAAATTGACTTGCACACACATACTTCTCCCCTTAAATTCCAGAAGCTGCTTGACACAAGTTACTTTTCAAACCTGACTCAATTAGTTCACTCTTCGACCAGAAACGATAGTGTTTTAGACTTAATTTTTACTAATGGCACC
>CACRXP010000804.1:0-19680 GCA_902702965.1 Spirometra erinaceieuropaei
AGATGCTTGATAAGTCTAGTAAAAATTTGCCTTGATACCATGAAACCATTTTAACCGCCTAGGGTAGAAGGAAGCGGGTTGAGGGCTTGGAGGCCGGATGGCATCGGCACTTCATAATTGCTGCCGATTTGCTTGCGTGGAACAAACGCACTCCGTGGGCGCAAAGTTATTGACGATAAGAAATGATGGAGAGGAGTTCACGTGTCTTAGTAAGCAAGCAACACCTAGAACAAAGCAGGATTATCATTCTCGAGAGACTAGAATTTGCGTGTTGTGCATTGGGGGGTGGGCGTAATCCATTGCAAAGTGTTTGAGCAAAGTCAGACGGTGCACGGAAACCTCTACGCAGTCCCAGTGCGTGGCTTCGATGACACTGTTCGACAGGAACGACCCAGAAGCCAAGCATAAATACGCCCAATTTCACTTTACAGAGCCCGTCAAAATGTCTGTTCAAGAATTCAGCTGAGAAATTTCGCCACATCACGTTTACAGTCCTGACCCCGCTTTTTCATGTTATCACTTCGCTGGCCGCTATCAGATAGAACGCACAGTGCAAACTTCGAGAGCAACGAGGTCAACATTAGTGTATTTAAGCCTGATATTAAGAGATGTTAAGTGTCACGAGAAAACACGAACCATGGCATTGTAAGGGGGAAAATAAACCCTCGAATCTTGTGGGAGCTTGACAAAACATAACAAAGTGTGGCAACAGCTGTACTCAAAGGAACCCGAATGACTTATCAGACAAGCAAATATATTTATGTCTTTTATTTAAAAATGCTGCTTTCTCTGCTGTTTCTTACTTCTGGAGAATAGTAGGAAAATCGATATACAGTTTGTATGTTGAAGAAGTAGACGCAAACTGAATATCATTCCACGACTATTCCTACTTAATTAATGTGAACTTTCTGTCGGTAACGGAATGGGTTCACATACAAAGATTCAAAGATTTTATTTTGTCAGGAGGGCCCTTATTGGTCCTTGATGTCCGTACTACCAATTTGCAATGTACAAAGTAAACAAATTAACGTCAAAAAGTATACAAAACAGTGCGATGTCATTTCAAAGATAGTTAAAGCCTGCTTCTATACGATTAACCGACTAAATGGAATGATGTATAAACCACTCTTTCTCACATCAAGGCAGGGCGGTGAACAGTTTTCAGATACAGACCTATAAACTGTTGTTTACCATTTCACTTAATGCATGCTGTCAGGAGGATTTCTCTCTAGATGTCATCCGCTAATGCATTGATCGGGAGCTTAGAGAAGGGAGAATAACTTCCAAAGGTTTCCCTCGTCTGATTGCTTGCATAACCATTAACTTATCATGGCATCTCCTATGGTGGCCTGCAAATAACATTAACAGTAAGACGATGACAGATGCTGCCAAGTGCGCTGCATGATCCTGAGAATTGTTCGCTGCTAAAGTATGCGGTACTTTTGCATAAAAGGCCCTTTTCATATATACCAAGGAATGCGCCTTTCCTTGGTGTACAGTAGTTTAATACTATTTTGCAGATGACTGCCAGCATCTTGTTGTGCAAGTACGCGCATAACGTGTCCCGCGAATCCTATAAAATCGACTGCAGCTGAGATTAGGTCGATTTTTTAAAAACCAAACAGCTGCTGCCAAAAAATATAACTTAGGCAAAGAACAATCTCACGCTATGATCGGCAAATAACGACTCACCTGCGCAGTGCTCTGAGGTTCGCTTGCATTGTACCATACACTGAAGGTATATATTACTTTATTGTTTCCATCTTATTTTAGCTATGTTTCTTGTTTCATCTTGCATGTGCAATATATACTGTTGAAAATTTTGATTCTAACTAGACAACGCAGAAAAGTCTCCAGTTATTTCTATTTTTCTGAAGATATGTTATGTATCACTTTTAAACAATGTACTAGATGAAATATTGGCAAAAATTCTGGAATACGTTTTTAATTCGAAAAGATCACATAAGCAGGGTTTTTATTTTAATTATCGTGTCGCATAATGCCAAGGCAACCCAGTCACTAAAGGATACCCGCTTTCGAGTGAGCTTTTTATCAGTCGCTTACGTAAACTACATCCCATAAAGATGAACTGCTTACGCAGCATGAATTATTTTCATTGATTTTTGATGCCTTTGTAAATTAAAATACATTTCATTAAAATATGCGCAAAAATTCTTCCGGTAACTCGTTCTTTAGAAAACTGCTTTTTAAAAAAATTTCTCGATTTCCGAATAATTTGGATCCCGACGTGCCGTTACATGTGCACTCAGGATTACGAAAGTGTAAGCGCTACTATGTAAGGAAAGCCATATTTCACCAGGTTTTGCTAAAAAGAGGTCATAAAGAGCCCACTAAATTTCCTAATAGATTTAGATCATGTTTTCTATCTTGTAAACATCATTAATAAATGTGCTGCTGCAATGCCGTATGAAGGAACATTTTAAGTTCTTGAAAAGTCTCACAAATAGATACTTTTTAAAACCGAAAGACACTACTTATTCCAATAGAAAATTTTGAGAAGACGTAATTCGCTATAAAATGAGTAAGGGAAAATTGCTTTTGTGTATGTTTTCTACAAACTATACCTAAAATTAAAAGAACATAGAACATTAATGGGAAAAATGCAACCTGCTAAAGCAGTTCATTCGATAGCGGGCATCACTCAGCATGTTGCAAAGTGCTACTTAACGTAAGCACTTTACTTATGTGGTCTTTTCGACTTAAAAACGTACTTCAGAATTTCGGTTAACATTTGATGAGATAACACATCTACCGTAGGTTAAAGTGATTATTTCCCGCGTTATAGTATTTTATTCCGCAAAAAGCACAAAGCATACACATTTTTGTAGCTGCTAAACACTCTCCAAGGCGTCATTGAGCCAAATGGTACGACTTCTAGAAACTCTCGTCTTTTACGAACCTCGAACGCTTATGAGAACAGTAGCAAAAATGATGAAGTTCGTGGTTTCGAAAGTACTATTTTGTTGATTTCATGCAACGCCCGAGGAATAATAAAATATAACAGCTTTTACAGATGACACTGCGTCCGTAGGCCGTCCGACGACTTCCACGTAGTAACACTAAGTCGTTCCGTCTAGAATGAAGCACCCCAAAATCAGACCCCATTCTCACCGACCCAACCACTTTTGGACTAATATGGATAAAAGTCGATGAAATAGTTACATCTCAAGAAAGGGTGTTTTGGTAGGCTCTTGTGACGCCAAAGGCATGTTTTGCATCAGACTTTAACGTGGCATATACAGCATTAGCAGTCTTCGACCCTAAAACACATTGCGTTTCATTTTATAGGCGACATCATGCGACAATTCTGGAGCAGTGAACTATTTCCGGTAGGGTTGCTTGACGCATTAATTCGTCGTGTCCGCATATTTAGCCTCCTGCGACTTTGGCATGCAAGTTAAGAAGCATGTGCACGCAAAATGTACTCGAAAATATTTATAAAAGTGAAGATTTTTGGCGATTACCTCAGGCCTTAAGACGATATACAGTACGTGACCTATCTCACGAAACCTCGTGGCAGAATCTGATATGAAAACTTTCGGACGTCTTAACCGTTTAGCATTTTGCTCGCTCTTTCAGCTTCTTTAAGAAAATGTCCTTTTCTTGCATGGGAAATGTGTCCGCGTAATTTTCTTTAGCAAAATATTTATGGATTCGGGCGAAAATAGACCCTACGACATATTCGGCGATTTTCTATGTCGATGCCTATCCTAGACTTCGGCTCCGCAACTAAGCGAGTTTTTCTTTGGGAACAGAGTAATTTACTGTCGGGAGTTTTACTGAGCACAATTTGCATTACGTGAAAATTGATTTTTTGCTTGATACTCACCTATGAAATCAGTTTGATAATAGACGGATTACTTTTAGATGACCAAGAGTGTTATCGATTTTTAGAAGTCGAATCGGCGAATCTGTGCGATTTGGTGCCCTAAATTGCAGTAATATTCCACACAGGCAATCTTTCGTTTGAATAGACGGAAATTGTTTCGCCGTTCGAAGTAGTACGTGGAGTGTCACAAAAAGAACTACCAGCAAATAATTATTTTTAGTTGTTAACACATGGAAAATTAATTTTCGTGCGGTCCATTTCTTGCAAGTGCATAATTTGAAAATGAAACCAGCAAAACAATAACAGCTATAGAAGAATACCAGTATTTATATGGCCACTGCCGTGTATTTGCTAGCGTGAAACACAGCCTAAGAGTGAGCAACGATAACAAAAATGAGTGCAGTATGAAAAGAGGGGTATGTTCTTATGTTTTTGATAGAAAAGTATCAGTTTTTTAGCAATGCAAAAGAAACGGCCGAAAAAGTCAAAATGTATCAACTTTGCTTTGAAAAAATGCGAATTAAACAAATATCCGTCAAAGGACTGCAGTATTAACGCACTCTTCAAAACTTGACTTATTAAAGGCAGTTTTCTAATTGATCAAAAACATATTCGCTGCCGACTTTTGCTGCGGACGTTCATTTTATTCGACAACGAGGTTTCATGTTTGAACGCGTCTCCAAATGTAACTCAGACGATCTCCTACATGGGAAAGTACACTTAAAATCTCCCTACTTCGATAAATTCCCCCTAGAAGTAACTTGTTTTAAGGTTTTAACAAGCCCAATACAGAACCTGCTGTTATAGGCAATCTAGTTTAGACACTAAAAATCGCATAACGTAATCGTACTCAACGTAATCCAGAAAAGAAGACGCGTGCGCATCAATTTCACGGAAGAAATGTTTCTCGTAAGCACGTATCTGAATTCTATTTAGATTTATTAGTCACTGACCCTCCTGGGCACGTATGAACTTAATGAAAACTGTTTCAATAACGTCCCTATTGGCGAAATAAAGCAAATTCTGTTGCCTTGTTGAACCGCGCCAGAATCAATTCGAAAGCTTGAAGAATACCGCGAATCCTCGGAAAACTCTTTTGGAATTTATACGCAGGATGAAGGGTGCTGGAAAACAGTCATACCCAAAATAGCCATATTTCTTAAAGGATATCTAAATGTAAACTTTAATAAAAGATTATCATTGGGGGTTCCTTTACTCGTGCTATCATATTTACTCAGTGTTTTTTTTATGGATATCCTCTCTGCACATGAAACATTGGAGTTTAATAAAGTACATCCATTTTGCAGTTTTCCCTATTTTACATCCTATTTACAATGTTCATATTTTTAAAAAGTAACACTGCCTCTGATATTTTTTATGGTTCTGCTTTTCCCAATTTTGTATTCATTAACATGAATATTGGGTCCATGCATTGATATCCTTTTGCGAGTGTCTAACAGTCGTTCGTAGGTTTCAACGCATTTCTCGCGTTATGTAGCTTAATGTGCACGATCAGAGAACACAAAGTTAAGGTATAGATTTGAACAAAAATATTTTCTAAATAGTAATTCAAGTGAAAACAGGAGGAAGGGTACAGCTTTATGATATCGTATGGCAGTTTAAACGCGACTGTCCGTGTCATTTAATGAACTTTGGCTTAAGGTTTGTTCAAGGCAAATACAAATAAATCCACTTTGAATTGTTCATTGAGGCCCTAGCCATCAAATAACTAGGAACAATGGCCATATATGTGGGCCGCCATCCTAGAACTGTCACATTTGCAAAGCACGTGAAGCGTGGTACGCTTTAATATCGTTTATGCTGAATGACCAAAATCGTATCGAAACCTTACCTCCGTGTTCAACCTGTAGAATCCAGTCCATGAGCTAAAAACAGTAAATCACGCCTCATTCGCATAGCGCTTTAAGGTATTCGAACATACTGTAGCGGAATTAGTTCTTGTGTTGTACATCTTTTCTTAACTGGCATGGGCGAATGCGCTACCAACATCCAAAATCGCTTAAACCCACGGGAACAGTTTGGTATTAGGTATAGCCTCCTAGGTCATAGTCGTTTTGTTTAAATTAAACGAGTAGAATTTGCCAAAAGCTGAAATCAGTCACATACGAATAAAACGCAGCAAAAACTCAGACAATCACTGCCGCAAATTGTCATCCATGCTGTTGATATGCACCAATTCTTCAATTTACAGTCAAAAAGGTAGTTTTTCACCATGGGAGCAAAACAGTCTGGGAACAAACATTCCCAAGGTCTGTGGTGGAGACATAATTGATAGTTAAGTCTGGTATGCGTGGTCATCCCCAGACAATAAATCTTTGCCATCAATCAGTTATAACGGCCTGTAAGTGTTGAGGATTCTGCGGTCTTTTTATTATCTTTGTCATCAGGCGTCTTTAGAGACCCAACAGCTTAGACAAGGACAGCTTTTCGACGTTCGACTATAATCCTTTTTTCTGCACTTTGGCGGAAGAGGAGAAACTTGCAATGGCTTGTTGATCTAGGAGCAAACTGTACATGATTTAGCATGCTGACAGCAATGGTACGCGGTTATGCCGCATTCACTGATAGATTTCAGCTCTAATGTTCACATTTAAATTATGGAATGAAGCCTAGAAAACTTTGGTCTAAAAGATTAACTTTAAGTTCGCGCAAACATTTCCTCCGACATTAAACAATGCAGAGTGAAAACTGGGGCCTGGATATCAGGAAGCTAATGCGGAACGCCAGGGGTCCACTTACCAGCCGAGTCCCTTGCAGTTGCGTCATGCAACGGTATAAAATCGACGAAACACGCGTCTCTGGATTTCTACCCAGAACATTGCTGTCAGTACGGTAAACATTTTAGTATTTTTATGCTACTGACTGCCTGTTGGCAGTTTGTAAATACTGAACGGTTATTCCGCCGTAGCTGATGTATTCCAGGTCGGATATTCGTATGCAAACTTTCGGATCAAAGCTGAAGGATTTATTCGAAACTCGTACATTAATTTCCTCGAAAAGTAAAGGAAACCGAATGTCAGGTTATTGTTTTTAAGTCAATTCAAGTCTTAGGATTGCGACCGTTAAGAATGGTTACAGCAGAAGACAAAACTTGACAAATTGCAAAAACCGCTCTGGAAGCTGCATAAATCTCATATATTTTAGGCTCTTTGCTAGGAAAAATTAAACCCAGGCCTAAACTGCTATGTACAACGAAGGCTGGAGTGCATTTAATAGACACAAATTTCTGTTTACTGGGTAAAATTTGTGCGATGTTCACGGATACGGACTGGAACATAAACACATACAAGCCCAAATGAATGACAGTCTTGTAGGCCGTAATTGCAACACCGGTGCGGGAAAGGACCTAAAAATTCGTGTGAACATTTTCAGCAAAATAGAATAATGTACTTAAGAAGATTTAGGTCATTTTTGTGTACATTTTTACAGTAGATACGATTTGTGTTTGTAAATAACAGTCAGGCATGATATATATCTTGAGATAAGTATAGTAGGTGGGGTAACTCATGAAATGCCAACCGAAATTCCGAAATGCGTTTTCGTTTCAAACAGATTAATTAAACAGGGTTGTAAAACTAATATTCGTGCAGCATACTTCTGTAATAATTCACTTACCTCAGGATGCCGGCTTTCAAACGAGGTCCTTTTCGACTGCACGCAATAATTACACTCTGCAGAGAATGACTATGTGAGTAGCATGAGATTTTTCTTAGATTTTCAAGTCCCTTAAAAATCCAATTATATTTCATAGGAAACATGCATACAATACTCAATCTTTCATTCATTTGGTAGAAAATGACGTCATCTTTCAATTTTGTACTCGAAGGGAGGTATAATTTGGTCTCCAAGAACCTTTGGATTCCCGAATACTTCTGAATCCAAACCGACGCTAAACTTGCATTCGCATTTCCAAACTAAAAGCCCTATATTTTTCGGTACGGAAAACCGTACATCTCTACGGTATTACGAGGAGATTATATGGGGTTCAAATAATTTGGCAATGAATTTAAGCAATATTGTGAACTTTACAAGTCACATTAGCAAATGCAGTGACACGATGGTTTATAAACGGACATCTCACGGTATTGTAAAGTCCCATAATTAGAAACTTTTTGAAAACCAAATTGTCCATTTTCTCTAAGCATAAAATTTGAAGATGTAATTTTCTACCAAAGGAGTGAAAGAATGAATTTTTTGTGCATGTTTTCTATGAAATATGACTGAATTTTTAAGGGCACTGAGAATCAATAAGAAAAATTTAAGCTACTTAAGCAGTCTTTTTTACATAGCATAGTTTTTGCATGCACTCGGGAAGAAGTTCGTTCGAAAGCCTGCATCCTGAGGTAAGTGAGATATTATAGAATTATGTTGCACGATGATTAGTTTTACAACTCTATTTAACGAGTTTTTCTGAGACGAAAACGCATTTCAGAATTTCGGTTGATATTTCACGAATAAGACTACCTACTGTAAGCATTTACGCATATGAAATGTGAAGTGGGATATGCACTACCACTAGAAAGGAATATTACTGATCTTAAGCGATGCTACTTAAAAGTAATGAGAGCTAACGACAGCCATGTAACTCTTTTGACTTCACTTATTTTGAGATATCATTTACGAGTACATAGTGGTTTAATATTACGCATCTCTTAATGTCATCTTGGAGCAGTCAAGATTTCCAAATGTCTACGCGAGAGTCGGACGAAGCGCTTGCATGATACATTACTTTTGATGATCTTAGAGACCATCGAAAATCTTTTCACAATAAAATGCGCAAAATATTATTTGATTTCGCACTTTCACTGACCTAAAGTCGTTTCTTATTTTAAGCACTTTGCAGTACTGGGTAGCTCTTTAAAGACGAAGAAATTTTAAATGTCACTTGGAAGAATTTTGATTGCATTTTCATCTCTAGATCTTGCCAAAACTACCGGTAAACTTAAAAAGACGCAAAATCATTTCGCTAAAATGTACATCGCACTGGAGTTTGGGATCTCTGTGCTTTTCACAATTTAGCAAAATACGAAACATTAGTTAAAACCTAAATGCAAAATTAATTGCGATGTTTAAGCTTCAACCTTCGAAAACACCTAAAATACTGCTTGCAACTTTACACCGCTGACATAAGTTTTTTTCAGCTGTCCAAACGTTTCGAGGAACATTCCACTTTGTGGGTGCTCATTTGTCAATAACGCCTTTGACGTCTTATTTCTGAAGCGTTTGGCTCAGTGTTTTACTGTTAAAGTTAAGCCGATGCCATGACATGCTGGATCTCCAGAATCAGTGTTTGAAATAAAAGACTGACATCGGTCGTCTCTGTCCTAGAGCTGATAATCTTTTTGATTTTTTGATGAATATTGTTTAGCAAAGTATACTACAGCCGTTTAGACCAGATTTTGAGAGCGTGTCCTCTTTGTGTTTGTTTCGGAAGAAAAGTATATGGTTGTGGTTTGTGAAACCAGCTGCCATCACCCCAAAACAAATGTCTCCATGGTCTTCATTGAAAGAGGCGACGTGCATCTGGTAGTGATTGTCGCTTTTTTAATATATCATACGCAGGACAGCAATTCGACTGAACGAACCAAGCCTCTCTGGAGAGGCCAGCGGCACGTAGGATTCTAAAGTCAATTCGTGCGCGCAAAATAACAAAAGAGACGGCTACAGTTATGTTATGCACAAAGGCCATTGACTGTTGATTTTTTCATTTGCTGAAATGTATCTTTCTATCTAACTTCAGTCACAAAGGTGTTTCATATAGCCTGCTTCAGTAGGTTTGGCTAATAATAGTCGGGCCAGACAGTTTAGTCCTTCAGGACTGGCAGTATGAGCACTTCAAGGGCGCTTCTCTCATATAACCCAAATTTTGTCTAAGGGCTGTATTCTGAGCACATTTTCCTACTCATATTTATCCGACCCACATAGCCGAAATTCACGAAATAACCCAAGACGAAAGATGGAGAATGTTAATGACCAAACATAGATGGCATCAGGATAATTTTTTAAAGGTTTCGGAGTGTCATCGCAAATTTGCCTGTTCAAAATCACATACTAGAAACATTTCTCACGAAGGCCTCAAAAATACAGATCACACTAGTTTTTGTTGCACAGAATAAACGTCAGAAATGAAACCTCCAAACCAAAAAATTTAATTCATGTCATAAACTGAAAATCATTCCAGCAAAGACCGGGTAACGCCGAAAAGCCGGCCTTAGTTAGCGTAATCAACGAAGTATTACTGTCCCCCGGTCTTTGCAAATATGGAGGCGTTAAAATGACCTACTAGATGCATCCGGTAATAGATGAACGTTTAGCTGAAACCACACTTAGTTTTACCGGATCATTCCCAGTTCCTTGTAATATTAAGCCAAAAGAATAACAATACTTGTGTAATTATTTACATTACTGACAACACAGGCTTTTAGCCAATACCAATGTTGTAGGTACGGTAAACAATTACACAATTCTATACTACTGGCTGCCTGATGGCGGTTTGTGAATATTACGGGGTTATCCCGCAATGGCTGAGGGATTTTGGCTAAATATTCATGTCAAATTTCGGACCGTGCCTGAAAAGGTCTGTTCTAAAGAATTTACTTCAAGTTCGCGCGCTTATTTCCGCGGAAATTAAACAAAGCAATAACTTTAATATCCCAAGTAAATAACGTCATAGACCCAGAAAATTCGCAACAAATGTTAAATTGGATAATCTTATAACGGACTCACAGGATAGGTGGTAGGCATGAGCTCGTCTAGGTTTGGTTGCCATCAGCCAGCCACGTAGGGATGAAGTAATTACTAGCCGGAATGCAATTTGTTAAAAAAAGGCCCAAGTAAAAAACAAACTTTTTTCGAGATTTAAAATTTGATTTTAAATATTTCAGTAATGGGTGATTTACTAGGTAGATGGGTTGCACGGAGCGGACACTTAGGTATTTACGGATACCTTGCTGTTGATTGTCAGGAACAAGAAACAGCTACAACCACACCTTCATAATGCATACAGACCTTCGGTTTGATCATTTGAATTATAAATTATTTAGCGCTAACGTTTTATTCTGACAAGGCAAACAGATTTTACAAACAGGCGTTTACAGTCCTTCACTAGAAAAGTTTCTGCTGCAGTTCTATCAGATTTTATGGATGCATGAAGGGCAGCTTTTAATTCCTGTGATTATTTTTTCTCCTGGACTACACATGTTACTGAGAACGGAGATAAGTAAAACGGAGAAACGACAGTGTAATAGGCTGCGTACACGTGAGCACAAACTGCGGAGCACTGACCGACCCCAGTCGCCGTAACTGATAATACCAATGCCCTAGTTGTAACAATTGATGTGTTTGTCTATCTGCACACGGGCCGACATTATTGGTCAGTTGTGACAGGGGAGTAAGCAGACGAGTAGAAAACAAAGGTGGGCCAACTCTTCACAAATACATGCGCTCAGAGACACGCCGCGGGGTGAAACAAACGTTACCCCTTGCTTAGTCCGCTAGGCGGAGGGGAGGGACGCCGACAATGTTGGCTACTGTGTTAAACTTATGATGTGAGCGCAAAGCTGCGGCCTTATATGCGTGCGTGTGTGTGCATGTGAGTCTATCCCATGGTTACATGTGCGCGCAGCCTTGCGTCCATGTCGGAGGGGAATATTGGGTGGCAGAAGGAAGGGCTGTAGTAGGGCGCTGGCCGGCCAACACATGGACTTAATTATGGTGGCTCAGCCAGCAGTAACGACAGCGGCGGCGGCGGCGGCGGCAGCAGCAGCAGTTATACTATCCTCTTCCCCCCTCTCCTTCCTACCCATCAGCTGGGGCGAACATGTGGCGTGAATGCTCGCGTGCCCGCCTGTCCACATGCGTGAATGTGTCCTGTGGATGTGCTGTCCCCTGCGTTCTCATCAGAATAGTCGAAGGCTAGGGGAGCAGGTCAAGGAGAAGGGAAGAGAAGTAGAGGACGGCCAGGTGAGTCTCAGTTTTCATGTGTCTAGCTGCCTGCCGGACCGAAGTTCGTGGCGCGTTTATACTTAGTTGGCGTGTGCGATAGTACGAACAGAGAACAGGCATATATGCACTTGTTCACGATTGAGAGATAATGCTGTTGAAAAAAGGAACAGTCAGGCCATGTTTAGGTCTGGCCTACCCTGCGGTGACAAACACAAGGTTGAAATCCCGAGCAGGAGGTGAGTTACGCGGCATATTGCCTGTTGTCAGTAAGGATCCGTGAGCAGTTTGATTAATTGCATTTTGGCTTGCCCTTTTGAACCGGTGTCTGTCGCGCCAGCATAAATATTCAGAGGCTTGCATGCAGCAACCGGTTAGAGGAGGGTGCGTTCATTTTTTGAGATGTTTAAATAAAGTGAGATGTAAGAGATAAATGCCCATCAAAGGAACATTTTTTGCACAGGTCGACTTTATATCTTTAGAATTATCGACAGATCTAACACAAGCAACGATAGAGGCAGAAAAGTGAGATTTTAACGTTGAACGATAGGATTCGTTATAGTCACTAATTGTGAAATCACTGCGCGTTTAGCATTCCCGAACTTATCGACAGAAACAAATCACATACTTCATCTCATCAGAACGAGGATTACTTGATTAGTTAACATTCTTGTCCCAAATCATTTGTCTGTCGACAGTTTGCTTCTCAAGAACATCTACATGCCTAAGCAAGCAGTCGAATATCTGAGAGTTTATAACTTAAGAAAAGCAAACTGGACGTTTGAAACCTTCCCTGATAGTTAATAACCACCTTCAGATTTATTTTAAACCAGGGTGCTCTAACGATAATAGTCTATAGGTATTTTCATCACTTATAAATGCGACATATTGGACACCGATGAACGTCCGGGCCATTGTGAAATCCGAGACTGAGGCAACGGAATAAACTTTGCAAATGAGATGGAAGAGAACTGAGAATAAATTTAGAAAAAACATGATCGGAAAACTACAAAACCAATATACTCGTTCGAAATCACATATCTAAGAATAAGACGGGAAACTAGGCCGCAGCCCTACTAACCTATTTTCCTCCAAACCAAAATGCGGGCGTTTGGAGCTACGTTTTTGTGACGTACTAACCCGCACTTAATTTGGTGCGCTGTAGTTCCATACAATGAATAACTTTGGTTGATTGAACCTATTCTTCAAAAGAAAACTGTCTTTGCATATGCTTATGTGGCGTGCAATCCTGATAACGCGCAACTCGGCTTGCATAGTCTCATAAGTGCCTGCAACTCAGTGGACCATCCGAATTTATCTTTCTTAAGTGCATATGCAAGAAAAGTTTCTGTATTTGATGATTTCCTTTTTATTTTTATTTATTTAAATATGGAATCTTCTGTCTTCCAAATTATGATGGACGTTTGTTTCGACGATTTTTACACAATAAGATCAAAATTACAAATAAAATTGGATGAGCACTTATTGTTGAACTGAAGAAAGTGCAGGGGTTTCCTGCGTTTAATAAATGATTAATATTTAAATTTTTAAATCTTCCCGAAGTCAGTGAGCGTTAAGACATAGTGGATTTTTAGCTTTGCCTGGATAAATACAAAGGCATAAATAATTGAGGTCCAGGTGATGGAGTCAATCCGCATTTCAATCGAACATGCTCGGTAAGAAGCCGAAAGCAAATTTCGGTTAAAAAATAAATCATAGATGGTCGGCCTTATTATTCACTGAACACTTTGCGGCGACCTGAACTACTTTGTTTGAGACATAGCATATCGTGAAATACATATGCGCGGCTGCAAAAATCAGAATTTTCGTAGAATTCTTTGAGGAGATACCAATCCTTTGGGCTGGGATTGGCAGATTTAAGGTAACACATGAGTGTAAATATGTTGACTGATGATATGCAAGCAGTAACAGAGTCATCTTTATAAGATGCCATGAGTCACTTTGTAGCATTTCCGAGCATATACTTTAGTCATCCCATTTTCATATATGGCATGCTCAATAAAATTCGACTACGGAGGCATACTAAGAGATAGTAGGCGGCGACAAGGGCAATTTGATAGGTGAAAACTTATTTGGAATTAACTTACTTCGAAATTTTGCCTTGCTAAAAGTTACATATGGCTGCGAAATCTGACAAAAACATCATGTTAACGTGATTCATTGTGTATACATGCAGAGTGAACCCGAAAGCATAAAAACAAACTCGTTATTTTAATATACAGTTAATCGCCGATACAAGCGAAGATGCGAGTTTCAAGCAATAGTTCATAAGAAGCGATCGCTGAAACAATGGCTTTATTTGCCTGACGTTTAGGATTCACTCGAATCCATATGATGACGGGTCCATTGAATCCGAAACGCCAGGCAAAGTAAGCCCTTGTTCCAGCGATCGCTTCATTTGATAGATGTTTTGGCAGATTTCGAATAATTCATAGTGACCCAACTGTGAAAAAATCGGCGCCTAGGTTGGATTCGAACTCAAGACAACATGGCGATGGCTTTAGTACAGGCACCGCCCTAGCCACCTGATCTACGAGGTCACGCTGGAAGACGTAAGTTTAATCATATTTGGGTCAAGTTACCGGCCCAGCCTACTGCAACATCTGGAAACTACCAAATCTGATAAACTAAGAGGACTGCCAAAGCAAGATTTCCTAAGTAATCCACCTAGAATCCACCGGATTACTATAAGTCTCACGTAATGCGTACATTGCAGAAGGCTGAGTGAGTAACTTGACCCAAATCGATTAGAATCGCGTCTTCCGGCGGCACCTCGTAGCTCAAGTGGTTAGAGCGGTGGCTGCACTAAAGCCTTCCCCTTGCTGCCGTGAATTTGAATCCCACCGAGGCACCGAGTTCTTCACAGTTGGGTCAATATGAATTAATTTTATTCGAGCCAGGCACTTCGGCAGTCGCCGCGTTCGTCTCGTTGTTGAAATACAACTAGTGACATTTGAACCGATTATGCGAGATAGATTCAGTTTGTCGGCTGAAAGTTGTCGCTTAGATGCATTATCGAACGTTTCGTCTAGTGTGAGAACTTTGCAGTTCTACTACTTTATCTTTACTTGCCTATTAGCGCAAGGTATTGGAAACCCGTGAGCTCCATGCCACTTGTTCTAAAAGTATGTTGTTTCCACAAAATTCCTGCTTGATAGGCGATCTCTCATTCTAATATGTACTTAAAATTGAAGATGCAAATTTGTGCAAGAATAGAATTATTTTGCAAAACTTAGCAACTGTCACGGAAACCCGGCAGGCTTTATGGATAGAATGAGACCAAGCTGTAAACTGGGTTGCCGGGACTAAAACAGTAGAAAAAGCTAGAAGCTTTGTCATTGCAACACGTGGCTATATCATTGTACATTCCAGTCTGCAACGAAGCCTGTCTCCTCAGTATAGAAGTTGCTGTTACATAATTTTTTGGCTATCGTCACGACTCAGCCATTTTTCATCTAAATATTAGTCAGAAATCTGATACCGGCAAATAGTTATTTAAACGACTGAAATTCTCTTTGATTTAGTGTTGAAAAAGATGCCTTACGTGCGCTATGTGTTTTTTTAATTGTTATGTTCTTGAGTTGTGATTCGCGGTTGTGCATGCAGTTGAAGGCTCCAACTCGCTCCTTTTGCCGAATTCCTCCGGCGATCTCTATAAAGCCTTCCATGTTCTCTGTCTTGTCAAAAATAAAGCACATTTCCTCCTCATTTCCTCCTCATTTAGGAATCAAAAAGCTATTTGAGTACACCCTCTTTGTGATTAAGATCAGTAATATACCTATCATTAATTTAGTATGTTTTTGATCAAATGGCTTAAATGGTGGAAAAGACGTTGCGAAAGGCAAAACGTGTCTATTTACTGAAAAATGGGACGAATTAGAGACGATTGCTATCCTTAATTTTTTTTAACTCACATATGTTAGAAATTAGTTATAAAATACTGCTTAAAAGCTTTACTGAATCATATCGTCCACTTGTTTCTGAGACATTGGAACACTAAAAAACAATGAAATAAAATATGCATTACTTAGGCTAATGAAGTCAATGATCAGTCTCATGAAATGTCGAACGAAATCCGGAAGTACGCTTTTGACTGGGAGGGATTGCTTAAGTAGGGTTGCCTCGTTTAAACCAATATCAGTTTACACACGTTTCACTGCGCACGCTTCGAGGCCTGCTTGCGTCCTCTTTATTATCCTAGTCCAGCGAGCGGTTAGGTTGACTTTCTAATAAAATTGTTCGGACGGTGTGGAACTCCATCGGTTCCACCACGGTGGCCATGCCCTGCGAATTACCACGCGGTTCCCTCTGTGGCCTTTCTGTTGTGATTGCACTCTCCTTATCCTCTTAATCCAGCTAGTGGCTACGTCGGTGGAGTGTGTACACGCCACCTCCACTCGTTACTCAGCGCCTTCTGTGAGCTCTGCTTGCACTCTCTTTCCCTTCCTAATCCAGCTAGTGGCAAAGTTATGTATGTTAATTAATACTGTTTTAGGAAGCTAACCATATGGTATTAATCAAGTGGGGTTGCAGGGCCAAACCTCACCAAGATTTCACAGCAGCTTGCAATAGATGTTAACGATACTGCGCATTTCGTAAGGAACAATAACAAACGTACATACGCGATGCTCTGTTCACAGGCATGTTGTAAACTCAAAAAATCTGATGGGTAAACTTTTAAAAACTGGAAAATGCCTCTTCATCGAATACAAAATGCTAAAAGTACGAAGTTAACTAACCGATGAATTAAAGAAAAGATATTCCTGGTCATATTTTTTGTAAAATACATTCGAATTTACAGGAATATCGAGGGTAACCGAAAACATTGCACTACATAGATAGTCATTGTAACCGTGCGCGTTTTTGCGGATGGGCGAGAAGAGGCTTATTCAAAAAAATCGGCATGCAGGAATAAGCGGAATAGGTTGGAATTTTACTGCGAGATAGTCAGTATTACGACCCCCTCACTATGACCCCTCCCAAACAAACATGTATTTCCGAAATTCGGTCAACATTTTTCGAGGTAAAATTGACTTAGCTGCCACAGAATTTGTCCGCAAGAAAGCCTACATGGCCTTACGATTACACTTCATTGCCTCATTATCGTGTCCCCTCAGGGTTTTTAATTCATAATTATAGGTAATGTATAGCATTTGGTTTTACGATACTCAACGTTCGCTGAATCTCTGACCTAATGTGATCCGATAGTAGAAATGCATGGCCAATTTTTCAACTTTACATCAAACCTATAGTGCTTAAAATTACATTCCAGTGAAGATATGAAATTCTGGAAACTAAAGGCCGTGCATCCTTCTTTATAAGACGTTTCTTCAACTTTCGAAGTACGACTACTGTGGAGATTTTCAAACAAGTGGGATAATGTTGACATAAGTCTTGAAGAAGAAGACACGATCGCCGGGACAAGAGCTTTATTAGCCTGACGTTTCGGATTCCTGCTCGAATCTATCATCAGAGACATAAGCAGATGAGGGTGGTTCATGCACATGCGGTCGCAGTATTTATAGGATGCAGTAGCCATGCTACCGCATACCTATGAATATTCACGGCTCCCTCCCCTTCATCAGGGATCGTTGCACGTGGCGTGATGGCCGACATTCGCGTCGTTAATTGCTGCAATTTCATCACGTGCGTTAGATGTTGGAGTGATGATTGCTCGACCATCTGACGCGCTGACCCGGGTGTTGGGAAGAGTATTCACCAGTGCGCTCTCCGCGTGGCCAATTACTCCGCCTAGACAAAGTCTCAGCACACTGTATTGAATGGTAAGATCATTGCACTTGTTAATAGACTGGGGGCCAGTAAACCATGACTCAAGCAGCTCCCGGCTCACGCGGTTGTCACCTCTTGCGAGAATTTCGGTCTCGTCAAATTTGAATGTGTGGCCGGAACCCGTCGAATGAGCCGCAACTTAAGAGCTGGCGTCATTTCTCCGCACTGTTGCAGCCTGTTCGGCCATTCGCGTTCGGAGCTGTCTCCCGGTTTCTCCGACGTAGTTGCTTTGTCCGCAACTGCACCAGATCCGATAAACGACTCCAGACGTTTCTTGCTGTGGCAGTGGGCCTTATTGTTTCATCAACTGACGCCTGATGGTTGCCTCCGGCCTGTGTGCAACTCCAACCCCAAGTGGCGCGAGAAGGCGGCCAACAGCTTCCGAAACGTTCTTGACATATGGAAGCGCTCGCCAAACATTGGTGTCTGTGTGGTTAGGCCTTTCGTCCATTTTGCGTATGCACCGGTTGACAAAGTTGCGCGGGTAGCCATTGGCTTTGAAGACCCGTCGGAGGTATTGTAGTTCGGCAATTTTGTCTTCCGGCTCACTGCAGTGCGTTTCGACACGCCGATAGAGCGTCCTTACACAACTGCGTTTGTGACTGATTGGGTGGTTGTTGTTGAAGTTCAGTACTTGCATCGTATTTGTCGCTTTCCTGAACACATTGGTCTTTAGTTCACCACAATCTTTATGGCATACGAGGACATCCAGGAAGGCCAGCTGGTTGTTCTCATCCTCCTCCATCGTAAATTGTATGCCCGGGAAGACCGCATTCAGGCGTTCGTTGAATGTCAGCAGTTGATCCCGGTCGATAACGACGAAGGTATCATCCACATACCGGGCCCAGAACTTCGGTTTGTGGTATTGGAAGACCAGCGACTCTAAACGTTGAATGGCCGCCTCAGCGATTACATAAGTGTAGTATAAGTCGTTAATTTGACTTCTAAACCACAAACCTCAATTGACCTAGCCGTTGCATTTCCCTTTCCAGAATCTGGACCAGTATAGTCTAAGACATGGCTAGATAGTAACCAGCTAACCCATGATGAGTATGACTAATAGTTTGCCAATAACTGACTTTCGAGGTGTTTCAAAAGGCATGGCGTATACAGCGAACGCACTGCACAGCTTACCGGTGATACGGTGTGCATTATATTGGGCATCAGTTTGTGAAAGCAAAGCCCTCTCTAAGCTATAAAACATTTAGTGACTATCCAAAGAGCCATTAAGAAATTAAGTAAATTTGAAGTGAATTTGTATGAGACCTACGACTCATTCCGTCAGAAGGCTGTATGTGCAAGAGAACGTATTTGAATAACCATGTTTGCTCATCAGGTCCCCTTTAATCCTCTAAGAAAAATCAAGTTCTTGGCCGTCGCGCCAAAGTGTTAGTCTAAACTAACTTACCTGGCTCACTTTCCTGCAATGCCTATATTTGGAGTAAAGGACTAATTTGCCTTCGATTATCTTCACAGATGCCATAGACCATTGTTTTACTCTTCTGGGGACGAATGGGAAAAACAACTTTTATGTCCCCGAGCCCTGCAAGTGGGAGCCAGAATCCTAATGAGCATAAGAATTAGTATTTCTGTGCACGTTTCTATAAAATGCGTCTGTTTATATAAGAGCATCGGAAATCAATGGAGGAAAGCACAAACAAAGTGGCATTTTTTTACTACATGCTGTTTTATAGGGGCCGAAAAATGCAATCAAAAGCCAGGATTTTGACGTGTCTGAATTATTACGGCAATACCTTGTATAATGTTTAACGTAGTAATTCCACTTAAGCAATTCTTCCAAATCGATATGCATTTTAAAATTTCAGACAGCATTTTATAAGATCATTTACTGATTGTCAGTTCAAAAGGGAAAACAAAATAACTCTTCAGAAGAAAACAACATTAAGCTAAGTCAATTACAGTAGATGGGCTAATTTATGAAATGTCAACCGAAATTGCGAAATGCGTCTTCGTTTTGAAATGATTAAGTAAGTAGGATTGTAAAACTAGTCAGCCTGCAACATAATTCTTTAACATTTCAGTTACGATAGAATGCC
>CACRXP010000804.1:31264-44538 GCA_902702965.1 Spirometra erinaceieuropaei
GACAGTTAACTTCTCCTGTTTGTGCAGAGGGTCTTCTGGTCACAATGTATGTCAGAAAAGTTCTCGGTTGGATTCGCAGGCGATTTCAAACCCGAGTCGTTCTAGAATAGTGGCACATTGCTATTGAAAACCACCTCAGCAGTGATGTAACCTAGGAACTGACTGACGAGTTGCCCTAATCCTACCCATTTAACTTCGTTGGCTTCTCTAGAAGAGTTTTGTCGAGTATCACTTGGTTCTGAACAGTTTTCAGATGCAATTCAAGTACCTACTCAGCATTTAATATTGCGTAAACTGGTTCTCATAAGGTTCTTGATCGGCTGGTCTTGTCGTTACCCATAAAGCTGTGCATTTTCTTTCAGCTGTGCACGTCACAGCAGATAAACAGACTCATTGTGAAAGAAAAAGGGAAATTTGCACACGTTGCCCCAAGAGTTCCGCCAACTGCCTCGCGACGCTATTGAGATCTCGGGACAAAAGACTTCATGGTTAAGTGGACTCAGGGTAATAGTTTACGTAATGAGAAAGTGTTCTCGCGAATGGCCTTCACAGATCATCACTACAGCGGGAGTTAGAAACAAACTTCTCGGTTAATATTATCATTTAGAGTACTAATTGACCATTCCTCTGATGGACACTTTTTGTTGCAAGTGTAATACGTTTTTAGGGGCTTGCACACGCATCAAACAGTATGCTCACTTGACTGAGTTAATGAGGATGCTTCTACTTTTTGTATTATTATACGATTGAATTAATCGCATTCAAGTATTACAAAGAACGTTTCTGAACTTGCTTGTCGTTTTCCATGCAAATATATCCTAATTTTGTCAACGTTAAAATATAGCCGCATACATATGACTAAAACACTGCCAAGTATTACAGTATGGTCGCCATACGTGCTGACTTCACATGCTCCTACGCACTATGAATTTCTATATTTGTCTAGTGCAAGAGCTTTTTTGGACTTTCCGTCCATCGGTGACCTCGAAGCCTTCCAAAACCCGTACGATTCACGTGTGAGGACCTTCCTATTACTGACGTCTAAACCTAGACATTTTGACCCTTTTTCGAAAAGAAAGTTCGCGTCAGGGAGTATAGCTGGTAGACACCGATTTCTATTAAAGGCCCAAAAAATAGTCAAGAAAATACTTAGACTTGAGAAAAACGACAGATAAGGTATATTGCTAGCAATTTCGTCTGTGTTTGTTATGTCCTCAAACATACTGGCAAGAAGCCACTTTCACGGCTTTGCGCTGTTTTTTTCAGTCATTCGAGAGTTGTTTGACCAGCTACGGTAGTGCTTGCTGCACTGCGCCCATAGTGTCGCCAGTCAGCTATTCCTGAATACAATCATTGGGGATGACGCAAATGACTTGAGTCTGCAGATGATTATAGTTCCGAAGGCCTGGGCACTTCCCCCCTCATTTTATTCAATTTACCCCGATTTCCGTGACAATGGCGAATCAAGACCACTTCAACCTGGGCGCGCAAGGCTACCTGCACCTCTTGATTTAGACCCTTCGTGAGACAACCTATAGTTACTTACGTCTAATCAAGCAGTTCCCTTAAACCCAAATGAACCTATTTTTATGAATGTACTTTTGAGGTGCTGTAAGTCCAATGCAGAAACCATATCAATATTTAATACTCTCAAGGCCGAAAAGTGAAAAGAAAACAAATGTTCACAAGAAGCCTGCATGCATTCCTCACTAAGTGAAAAGTGGGCTTTGAACTAATTTTTCAGAGAAAAGTGTTTTATGTGAATGCAGGATACTACCAATCTGAACCCTAAGATGTCGCACATTTTGATATGTGTCTTGCATTGCTGGACGCCGCAAACATTGTCTGACTAAACGGTTGAATATGTCGCCAACAGGCACATTTTTCGGTTGTTATGCAACTAGTCCCTTCAGATTGTATGTCAGTGAAAAAGGAGGTATACCTCGATATGGGTAGATTTAAGGTCTGGCGTCTGGCGCGGAAACCTTTGGCTACATACCTTCCAAGACTACCCGGCTCTGTTCAGATACCGCATTACAAAGCAAGCGAATCGCGCACCAGTCCGCCTATCGCGTTGTTCGCCGACGTCAGTAAGACTTGCTCACCCGTTTCTGGACGATACATCCGCACCTCTTTTGTGTTTGTTTAACATCTGCCTCTTCGCTCCTAACATCGACAGGTGGTGAGTCAGAGAGTCGCAAACCCTTCAGAATACTCCGTTGATGCAGACGGTTGTCAGGTGCTAAAGAAGAACAAGGTACGACTGTCGGATAAGTGTTTGTGTGGCTATTTGACAGCCATGCCACTTGCAAATGACGTAGGATTTTGCTGTCAGCTCGACCCATCATCTGAACTGCATCGAAGCCAAAGTAGTGTTCGTCACTTTTGTCTAGGAACTTGGTCTTTTCAGAGTTAGCTGATGTTTTTTGAATCCTAAACTGCAGTTTCGACTGCGTTTTCCAGTTCAATTACTCCCTCCATGTCAAATCCTGTTGGATATTAACAGTGGTCTTGGAACCCATTCCATCGCGGCGAAGTTGTGAGTTACACTGCCGAATGATGTTTCTATTGCCAAGGTACCCTTCATGGCATGGTACTCCAAGCTGACCTGACCTGGTTGGCATACACAACCTGCATATTCTTGTCTTGAAAGTTTCCAGGTGTCTATTGTCTTTAAGGAAATTGAGAATCAACCTGGCAACCGGATTACTCACTTCAGTGACGATTATTTAAGGGATGGTGCTTAGCAAGCAGGTAATTTTATGTATCAGTGTGTTAAAGTGATATCTTATTGCCAGCTGTAAGTTGAATAGTGTAATTAACTCACTTGATAGTCCATCGGGATGGGGGCCCATGTGGATTTCATACAAGAGGTCGGCTAGTGGGTTACTCCACCCTCAAGCATATTTCAGGGGCAGCAATCAGTTTTCTTAGCGATGGCGCTATGTCGTTCGCAGTCAGTCGGGCAGTTCTTCGTTTATATCAGTGGAAGCTCAAAACTCTGTGTGTTTCTCACTTGTTATCTGTGTCATGCAACGACAGACTGAAGTTTATAAGCGGTCGCAAATTCTATTGTTTCCAATAAATTCTGCTGTGCATATCAGTTATGTTGACAAGTAGTCATACCATTCACCAGATGCCTTGAAAGGAGCCTCCATATCTGGAAGAGGAAACTTGTCTGCCTGACGTTTTGAATATACCTTCGAAACCATCATTAGAAACGTGAAGAGACAAAAGTGGCGAACGCACACAGCAAGTAACTCTCGCATTCATCGCAAGTGGTCGTGCTCGACACAATTATAATTTGATCGTTAGAATCAAAATCGTAAATTGTCCCAACCTTATCGATGGTGCCGGGGGCTGCCGTGATAATTAATCGGTTAATAAGTTCATCAGCACTGTCAAAAAACAGTGTTCAGTCGCCAATTCTCTGCGGGTCCAACAATTCTGCCCAGGCAAGGGATGAGGGCTAAAACCGGAGTGAGGGTATTGCTATTGTTGACGGGACGCGGACCGGTGAACGACGACTCAAGTGGGTGACAGTTTACGCGGTTATCACCTCTCCCAAGGATTTTGTCCCATCAAACTGAAATGTGTTCGCAGTCCCCGCCGAATAAACAGTAAATTCGAGGTCGGCATCATTCCTCCGAGTTCAGTAGCACGTTTGACAGCCGAGTTTGGAGTAATATTCCCGATTCTCTGATACATTTGGGGTGCTCACAACTCGGTTCCACAAACTACTTCTGACGTTTTCCGCCATACCTCGGATTTTCTGATGTAATCACGTGGGACTGCCCGGCTTCTTCCAGCCTGTGTATAGCTCAAACTATGTGCATGACTGTCAGCTACCGAGATGTTCTTAACGCAAGGGGCACGTTCGCCAAAATGCGGTCCCAGTGCGGTCTGATCTCC
The DNA here is from genome assembly GCA_902702965.1 of Spirometra erinaceieuropaei. Lineage (NCBI taxonomy): Eukaryota > Metazoa > Platyhelminthes > Cestoda > Diphyllobothriidea > Diphyllobothriidae > Spirometra > Spirometra erinaceieuropaei. The sequence continues at coordinate 35,177 of CACRXP010000804.1, forward strand.
CATTTTCATAAATTGCTCCCTGAACTTAAGTTGCCTGTCGAGACAGGACCCTCGGAGTTGATGGATGCGAGCGCATCCGAGATGATTCCCTGCTCCGCGATAGGCTTCGCGTGTGACTTAGAACTGGCCATCCTCAGTAAGCTTTTTCGCGCCCTTAGTGCAGGGCATCCTGACTAATATGACGACAGACAGTCCCTTGCCCGCTAGCAGAAATACGAGGTTTATGTCCGTCTTGGATGTCATCGGTGTATCGTGGTCCAAGCTACGCATATTTCTTATGAAAGCTGTAAGGCATGGGGGAAGGGGTTAGCGTCGGATAAGTTCCTGGTCTTAACCCGCCGTTTTCGTTTAACTGATAGCTAAACCCACTGTCACAATCAGGTTGATGGGTTTGGCAACAGCATGCGCTGATTAGGGCCTCCTGTCGCAACCCACGCAAATGTTTCTCTGTCAACACCTTTGTCGACGTGTTGTGCACCACTTTGTCATTTTCTAAATTAGACAGGCCGTGTGACTAGTCTTCCTGCGCGGAGTCGCCTATTGCTCACCGTTCGAGGGCCTATTGGTGCACCCACATTTGAAACATTTTCGTATTACACCCACCAAAGGACTGGCCGATCTACCAATGTCGAAATCACTGGTTCGCATAACGCAGAGTGCAGCTATAAATTCCACGCATTGAAACTAAAATACTGCAGTTAGTAGTTGGCTTTGGGTCCTCAATTGCGGGTTTCTAAAGTCAAAACTGAATAGAGAAGGAAGATACTCGACCGCAGAAAAGATAACTTTATCCGTCCGACGTTTCGGATGCGCACTGGAGCCTATCATCGGAGACGGCTCGGGGTGGTGGATGCGTCACAGTTGTAGTAATTACGGACGCAGTTGCTATGCAACCACAAAATTAGCAGCTTCCGCACTCGTCAAAGTCAGTGTGATGATTACCCTATCGTTAACTGCTGAGTCGTTAACCGAAATTTACGTACCTGGTGGCATAGCAACTCTATCCTATAAACACTGTAACTGCGTCCGCCCACCAACCTTAGCTATTGTTATCTCTGACGGTGGGTTGAAATAGGGACTCGAAACAGCAGGGGACGAAATCTCTATCAAGCTTTTTGATGTACAACCTCCGAAAAATTTAAGAAACCTGCCAACGCTGCATGCATTCCTCTTCCTATCCGAAAAGCCATGTGATAATCGTGTAGTTGACAAACCTCGAAGCGAAATACTCTCTTCATTGATTAAACCCTCGTTTAAAGAAATGGTTGCCGCAGTCGAGACGTCCGACGAAATGCCAATGTCGAATTTGTCCAGACGCATGACTCAGAGTTAACTTACGAAATAAATAAAGCGGTCGGTCTTCGATTATTTCTTTTGGCACTTCTGTTGGTGCTTATCCATTCACACGTTTTGGTCTTCTTCGTTTTATCCACTGCTGTCATGATTTCCTCTACAATGCCAAGACAAAACTGGCCGCCAAAATTATTGTAGGGGGCCGCCGTGCTTGCACTCTGAACCGTCTGGTTGCACTGTGTATGTCGTACTGCCTACTTTTTGAATGGCAGGCTCAGTAGGCAGCGCCCGTGGTCGAAAAGAACGATCATGACTTTTCGCATTATTCTGCACTTCACGCCTACCTGAGCTCGCCTATAAGAAAAGCCCAAAGCGTTACTTACAAACGCAATTTACTAACAATAGCTCGAGCCACTTTATTACCTATGTTCGGACGTCTTATCAGAGTTGGCAACAGACACGTGTAATTCGTGCACAACGATTGCATTATTTATCGAATGCAGCTACTGTGCAATCACATACCCAGCAAATTATCAGCCCGCATATGCCACGCAAGTAGTTATGCTTGGCGTGGGGGTCGCATATTGGTAAGGTCTTATTTCGTAGCCGCACCTGTTAGGGGTTGAGGGCTAGCGTTAGGGGTTGAGGTTAGGGCTAGGCTATAGGTTTGCAGCTTAGGGTTAGGGGTTAGAGTTAGGGATTAATGTTAGGGGTAATGGTTAGGGGTTGAGGATAAGGTCAGGGGTTGCGGTTATGGGTCAGGGTTGCGGGTTAGTGTCGGGGTTTGGGTTATCGTTAGGAGTTAGTGTTGGGGGCTAGATTTAGAGCTAGGAGTTAGATTTGGGGTTAAGGATAGGGGTTAGGGTTAGAGGTTATTTTTAGCGGCTGGGACTAGGGTTAGGGTCGCGGCTAGGCATAGACGTTAGGGTTAGGGGCCTGGGCCGGGGGTTAGGGGTTCGTGTTTGGGCTTACGGTTATCTTCAGGGATTAGTGTTAGGCTTATTAGTTAGATTTAGGTGCTGGGATTCAGGGTTGGGGTTGGGATTAGGAGTAAAGGCTGTGGATTAGGGCTGGAGGTGACGGGTTGGGGTTAGAGGTTAAATCTAGGTGTTAACGTCAGGGGTGAGGGGTTGTGTGGAACCCCTATTACCACCGATCTCGTATGACAGGCGGCTGGATCTTGCCTACTGCAGGTGCGGCTACAAAATATGGTCCGACCAGCCTACAGCCCGCATCCAGTAGTTGACGGCCGCATTCTCGTTAGTAACCTTTACCGATTACGTGCCAGCTACTGGCCATTGGGCCCACTGAAAACAGGGTTAATATATAACGGTACGTCACTCAAGCGTCGCATGTCGTCGCTGGATTTAGGCTTGAAATCACAATTGGCAACTCACACTCCCCAAAATTTCCATGGTATGAATTGCCTGCCCTGATATTTAGGCCAAACTAGTGTCGGCACGGACGACCTCGAACAGAACTTGTCAATGTAATTTACGCCATAGCTGGTCTACTAGTTGAAATTCAACCGAACATACGATCTCGTCAAATCTGTTTTTCATCTGCAGTTCTTTTTTCAACGTAATATATTTCTTTCATCAGGGGGGGTGTCCGCGCTTTATAAACGAAGGTTATGCTTTTTAAATCCCTTGCACTTTTAAGACTTCGGGGGAACACAAAGGCCTGATAAAATACCCTTAATGTGAGAGCGGGCAGTTTGATTTCGTGCATTGGGAAGTGTCAATAATAACGCCTCCTGTTCGGACACCACTTACACAGGCATCTTAAGGGCACGAAGCGGTTGGACAAATGCATGTAACTAAGTTTTCACGCCATGCGTCAAAAGGAAATATTATTGTCAACTTTCCGCATCTCGAACATTCTAGAGCCCAAAAACGCACGTAACAATGAAGATCATTCAAAATGTCATATAAATTTTCTTTTCCTCCCTCTCGGCAGGCAGGATTATGTGTCCTGCGGCTTCTTTTTTTTAACGAAACAACGTGGTTAGTCCCTGAACCTTTGGACGTCGAAAGGTCGCACAGAATTTGCAAATGTGTGAGAGACAATCCAATGTTCTGATTGTTTTACTTTAATTTTTCCATTTGGGTTTTGATCTTTAATACCAGATCTTACACATTTTGGTGGACTGCGACAGTTTATAATCATGCGCGACTGTTTCCTGCTTAGGCCTTTCAGATAGTTTACATGTGACGAAGAATCATAATTTGTGGTCCCTTCAGAATTAATTACGCCTATCCAGCTCGTTTTTCGCTAAAATCAGCCTTGTATGAACATCTTTGAAATTATGCATTCTTCATAAAAAGCGTTGCTAATAAGATGGCAGTTGGCAGTGTGCTCAGGGACCGCAGAAAAAGTAACATCCCACTCTCCACAAGTGTATATCATACATGTGACAGGGACGCAACAACCAGCCTACGCTCATTATTGTCCGAACGACGTGACAGCTGAATTGGACAAAACAGGCAGATGGGACAGGAGACTCAGTCCGATGACCGCATGATAAAATGGTTGCCCTAAGCACTCGGAAAAGCCAATTTTTCAAAGCTAATTATGAATTCGGCCGACTCCAGTGTGATGCCTGACTTACCAGTAGCCAAAACTGTGGCAGAAGCAAAAACGACCAAGTAACAAACAGCCGACACAGAACCATCTGCCTGGCAGGAACAGCATGAGCGCCAAATCGTGTCTCCATCATGGTTATTTTACCTCATTGCTGATGGGTATTAACATTGACAAGAAAATTCCCCTAATATAGTTGGTTTAGTTAGTTTACAAATAAGAATCTTCTGCGCGATAGAAAAGCTGGTAGACCGCTAAGAAGGAGCAGTCAATGTTGATGACTAATATGCAACCGCGAATTCGAATAACGTAACATTGCCGAAAGATAAATTAACTTTTTGAAAGTTAACAAAAAAACGTTGGTGGAAGATACAATTCTGAGATGGGTAGGAATACAAGTTGGGAGGGAACGCAGTGTTTCCGTTCAAAAGCACAGTAGAAAAATTGCAGTTTAAGCCAAGTTTTGTCTGAAGTGAATTGCCGAAAGCAGCAAGTCGCCAAATAAATAGTTAAAATTCCTAACCAAGTACCATGACTGCTTATAGAAAACTATTTCAGCATCGAAAAATAAAACCAGTCCCCTTCTCTGAAAAACCCGAACTATATTCATCTATAAAGAACTCCAGTTGCTCACTGATACAAGCCATATAGGAAGGGAAGAAGAGGTTTTAATGATCAAAATTTTGTTCAACGCCCAGTACCACAGTGGCATGTACTCGCTATCATAGGAAAACATTTGTCGGTGGACGTTGGTTCTTGTTTCAGGTGCCAATAATCCCAGCGGAAAACGTATTAGGATAGAAGATAGCTGGATGAAATCTTGGATTTTGCCACGACAAAGTTTTCTCTTGCCAACATTGGAAATGAGCCTACACTAATAAAAAGTTTCTGCATACATCCTCATTTTGTAATCGTAGTCAATTCCCCGTTCTCAGGTACTCCAAAATGTATAAGGAAGCATGTCGAGATAACCGGGTGTAGCCATAGGAACCACTTCTGAAGAATTTGTTTTGTGCATTGAGAAGAGAAACAGATGTCAGTCAAAAATTATATTGCGCGCAGCATATTCAAAAGCTCTTAAACCTATTGGTACAACCTGATAATGTTGATATGAAGTAGAGATAACTTGCGGCAGGATTGCACCATGAAGAATTATTTGAAAGACGTCAACGAATTTTATTTAACCTAAAATGCTAACTTTCTGCTGGAAATCCCCAAAATTGGTGAAAAATCTAAAACAGTATAAAGTTTTGCCTAATCTTTTTATCGGCCAACAAATAATTAAGGTTGTCTCGACGAGTCAGTCGTTATTTGCTGAAAATAGGAGATCCAAGTACATTTCTCGCACAGTGTCTGCATGTACACAAAGTGTTTTTCACTCGCATACATGAAAAGTAGGGATAATAAAAGTCGGATATACTCTATTAAAAACCATCTTTCACATAGTCTGGGGTGATAGAATCTAATGCTACAACAATATATATATATATATATATATATATTATTCGAGGGGCAGGATCGTAATCTTCTCAATTTCAGACGGGGGATCCTGACATATTTTACAGCAGCACACAGTTCCGAAATAATGTTGAACCGCATCAGACAGTGACTAACATATGCGAGAACGTACATCTGCAATAAATAAGACCGAATATACACAGCAAAATAAGTCAGCGAAAAATCTAAGGAGTATTTGGTGATACATTTCCAAATAGTAAACATTATATCTCTTTATTTGTCACAAGGGTGGTGTGGATGCATGAATGTCCTATATGTGCGCTTTAAAGGTTTATTGACATGGAAAACTCTAGGAAATGTATTTCGAGCAGTGCACGAACCAGTAAGTGGTATAAGAAGTAAAACCGAACGCATTTTCAAGCTCATTAGCCAGAAAAGAATTTTTAGCATAAAGATATGGATTAATAACTGCAAAAATATAGTCTCTCGGAGCAATGGTGTAATTACCATGAACTTCTGATAAGACATTTGAAAAAAATTCATTGACGAAGCACTGTGCCTTGCAGCTACCACCTGAATTGCGTGTCTATAATTACCATTGTCGTTAATTAATTTTGTAGCTTCGCCTATGTGTTTACTTCTCAACGCTTATCTCGTTATATAAGTCGGAAACAAAACATTGTGTCGCATCTCTCGGTGCATATGTGAGGGTTTTCCGAAAAAAAAATAGTTGCCATGTAGTGCAGTATTTAACACAGTAGATTACCACACACAGCAGACTAAAATCTCGGACAACAGTGAAGGCAACATCACCATGCTGAACCGCTCTGGATACCCGTACCTTCAAGAGACTTCATTCTGAAGTCCAGCGGACTTTCCTCAGTGTTTGGTTGAGCAGAAACAGCTACATTAATCTGCCTAATAACCACAGCGGAATGTTTAAACACCAGACATCAAAAGTGGATTTTAGTCTATAGTCAGAATGCTGCATGTCTCCCTAGGTAATTGCGGGTACGGTATACGATCGCTGCCATGGCACCTCATGACAGAGTCCAACGTTCGACATCGCACAAAAACATTGTCCCCATTAGTACATGCACAGCCTATGTCTTGTTGGCGCATTTAAATAGTGGAAGTTCTATACAGAATATTCACGATTGCCAAGGACCCATCTATAAGTGATACGATAGCTTTTCATATTAATTCTTGATGATACATTCAGTAGTTGGAACCGGACGGCATACAGCCACCGCCTTCCCGGCTTTAAGGTTCAGATAAGGGAACTACAAACGCGAGATACGTGTTTAGATTATAGTCCATCAGTTTGAAATCACTCGTAAGATAATCTTCACAGGCATATTTCATGCCGTTTCAGTTAAATTCCCAGGTGCATCAGGGTTTCTGATAATTGAAAAGCACATGGTAAGCGTCTACATCGTTATTTACGGGGTAACGTAGGTCTCGCAATTGCCGGTATCGAAGGACTTCCATATCGTTGTTGAATACACTCCTGGCTCCATATCTGACGTGGAGAGAATGTAATTCAGAAACGGAGACTCTAATTTCCCCGTGATAGTTATATTGTTTTCTGTAAACCTATTTATTCTCTCGACATTCATTTATTCATTTGTATTCTGGTCACGCTGGAAACGAGGTTCTTTGGTTGAAAATTTTTAAATGAAGCCGGTCAGATGAGGCTATGTGGCCCCACCTGAAGTAAACAAACCCCAGCCACCTGTGATCGGTTGTCATAGGGGTTTTTACAGGTAGGGCCGGCGATGAGGTCAAGTAGTTGTATGCCAAAGAAAAGCTATTGGGAATGCGCGGGTGTACTTTGAGTGGTTGAGAAGTAGTTGTCCTGACCCCTGAACCCCAATCCCAACAATATTGAGCACATATTAGCATGAATCCTTTAGAGTAAAGCCTCTCTACCTCTTTCTCCTAAATCATCCCCCTTAAGATGTCTTTGCCTGGGTTTTCTTCCAATCTGGAAAGTTCTCTAGTTGTCACCTTGAGCAACGGAGGACTGTTCAGCGCACGCAGAGCCTTGGGTTGGGTACGGGAACATGGATCAGTCTTATTGCAGGCGGCTTTGCGCCAAATCCCTAGGGGTTAGTAATAGAGTTAGGACGCGGCAGCAGGTACCTCCTGGTATATAGCACGAGGCAACCTGCAGCACGAGGGGTTTCATATTCGCGTACCGTGCCTCGTTTCCCTACTAGTGAGTCAGCGGCTGAGTCCGAATTCCCATCAGAACAGAAAGTGCGTAGTCGAGAATGCAGTACTATGCATAACTTTCCCCCTAGTAGGCACTGGCGGTATCTTCTCAAGATCACGTATCCCATTAGTTGTTAGCGACAGTATGAGAAGTGCAATAGAATCTCCATGCACCGTTTCTAATGCAGAAGACTTCCTCGGAGAAGACCTTCAGGAGAAATTTTTTTATCATTGCCGATTCAGTACAATAACAGCGAGAGGAGCCCCTCTTAGTTCTGGTGAAAATGCCGGTGGGTGACCAAATCGTTCACCTACACACCTTATAGTCAAACCAAATGTTGCGTGGCGCCCTTACTCCTTGTGCGATTGCTCAAGTCTGACTTCATATGACTACATCTGATCTGAGCAATGGGATTAACTAAAGATGATATCCAATGGTAGGGGGCACTCACCGATCGTCATTACGGAACTCACTCGTTCTGTTGTGCCTTACGGGCTCTCTCTCTCTCTCTCTCTCGAGCCCAACCAGCAGCCGCACAGCGGTGCATGATATAGGCAGAATGGCATTACTGACAAAGACAAGGGAGACTGGAATGGCCATTTCTGGCTTATTAGCCGTCGTCAGCCAGCCATACCCAACCCCGAAGTGTGGAACACCCGAGGCTCGAACTCGCGACCTGTTATTTTGAAGTCAACGCCTCTAACCACTGGGCCACGAGCCCGTTATCCACATGGCGGGTAAAGGAAAGGATTTGGGGCTGACCGAATTCGTGAAGTTAACTAAGACCACCAGGACTAGCCAACTGAAGCTCACAATCGACTGTTTGTGTGGACAGTCTGCTGCATCTGCCGCTGTCAGAATACAGGGAAGGTATATTAGTTCTACTTAGACCTTTTTACCCACTTCCCCAGGCAAGATGCCAGCGGATCTCAGCGTTAGCTCGAGTAGGCACTCAGCCAAATCCCAATTTCCACTGACATTCCCCAGTAATGACAAAGTGTCTGAATGGATACGAACCAGTAGAGTACATGTATGGAACTGAGATTTTCAGTACCACAAACTATCCACATCGCCAGAATGTGGGGATGATTTTGCTGATGGTAACCGGAATGACGGCCACCGTGACTGACAGTTCAATTGGACTACTGCGATGATTTGGACAGTACCACCTTCCAGTGACGAACTGCGCCAAGATTACTGGAAACGAGTGTGGAAGCAGGGTCAGACCAGTCCGGAGACTGGCACTCCTCGGGACATTTTAAACGCCAACAGGGACAACCACGACTTGTGACACGCTGGCTTCACAGATAAGTCTACGTTACGCACCAAAAAGTTCATTTCCGGAGGACAGCGCACTATGTCAAACCAAGTAAAGGTTCACTGGTGCAATTTCTAAGTGCTGTGCGGTGCAATCCCACTAGCAGAATAATTCACAAAGCTGAAAAACTTGATTTCAGATTGTTGAGTTAGACCTTTGAGAAACTCTGACTCTTGCAATACAAACCAAACAGAAACCAATACGCCTTGTTATTGAAAAGATTTTATGAAAAGCTTATCTCGGGAGTAAAGGTGAGAGGGGAATTAGACAGTTAAGATGACTGTTAGGGTGACAGCAGAAGCCCACTTCGCGAAAATTAACTTGCGCTGAGACCGAAGAGCCATGTCTCGCGGTTATTTAGGTTCAGAAGCGGGACTGCAAGCCTGAGCAAATATGGTACAGAACAATCCAAATCACATGACAAAATAGATGATGATGAAAGACAATAATCGTCTTCTAAGAGAGCCTGCATCAAGAAATTGTGGTATAAAA
>CACRXP010000804.1:47233-79088 GCA_902702965.1 Spirometra erinaceieuropaei
CCAGCAGAAAACGGACAAAGGGAGTAAAGAAATGAAGGGCAGCATTGAAGCATACTGTGAGGACCGAATATAATTTTCCAAAGCACTACTGAAAAGCCTGGAACGGCGTCACCCTGATGACCGGAAAACCCTTTCCCAGAGCAAGGACAAGTGAGGGGATGGAATAAACAACATTCATGAATTCGTCAAATTCAATCTTCCACCCGCTATATGCTGAGAGAGGCTTCGTGTGGGGGGAAGAGGAGGGTGAAGGTGAAGGGGCAGCTCCTGTCGAGGCTGCATCAGAAAAAACCCCGTCATTTGAGGCGCAAGATTTCTGTTGCACCAAGAGCTGTGACTGTTGACCGAGGCTGGCCAGTCCATGAAGAAGTTCAAAGTCATCCTTCCTGTCCTCCATCAATATAAAGTGTAGAGACTGCGGCGAGTGGGGGAGAAAAGAGTTGTTTTTTCCAAAATAATGCGGGATAAGACAACAGTCAATTGCCTCGAAAACACAGGAAGACTTATTGGGTTAAACGGCACGACGATATATCGGATATTACGTGTCCAATTATAGAGATCATGGGAGACCCCTAAATAAGCCCTAAGTAAGATGTCAAGTGAGAGGCCTTCTGACTAAATAATCGAGTTTTATAATACAACCAATTTCTGATCAGAAGAAGAAGCAATCGCTGGAACAAGGGCATTATTCGCCTGACGGTTCGGATTCTCACATGAACCCATCATCAGGGACAGTGGCAGAAAAGGAGAGGCCTTTCGAAGGGCAAAAGTTTCCCATCGTCGGGCCGATCGGAGTGCGTCGCGCCCAAACAAATTGCCGATATAAGCGACAAGCGCGACGCGCTCCGATCGGCCCGACGATGGAAAACTTTCGCCCTTTGAGAGGCCTCTCCTTTTCTGCCACTGTCTCTGATCATGGGTCCAAGCGGGAATCCGAAACGTCAGGCGAATAAAGTCCTTGTTTCAGCGATCGCTTCTTCTTCTGATCAAATAGTTCCTGGAACTCGCATCTTCGCTTGTATCGACAATCAATTTCTGTCCACACTGTGCAAATACGTCCACCGAAAGACCAAACGATCGGATGGTGAACACAGCAAGAGTTAGAGTAAACCAACGGTGGGACAAGTAATTTAAAATGATGGCAAGACGGAACGTATATGTAACAAATTTAGTGCTTCCCTAGGTCTCGCAAAATGTGTAACTATGTTTAAAGTAGATATCCTCAAGGAAGATGAAATATAAGTTACTTTATTCCGCAAATTCTTAAAACCCGCCAGTTTGTATATCAGCTCATTAGAGCATGCGCATATAATGGAGATAATGGAGAGCCAGCCAAGCCCTCCAAAACGTCAGCCATTCTACTCCTCTGATCCGGTGAGCCCTACACATCTCTCAGATACTCATCAACATCTGAACGCAAAGAACCCTGGGTGACGAGGCCTATCTGCCGAGATGACGATAAGCAGTCCTGCTTGTGCGCGGATGGCAGATAAAAGAACGGCATTCAGCGAAGACTGACTGCATAATCAGTTGCTTGACAGGTCCGGCGCAAGAGCTGTCATGAACCATCCGGTCTTAATACTTCCAGGCGAGACCGGTCAACGACCTAAGGAATGAGTCACAAAGGGGCCAAAAGTTATGCTACGGCTTGGCAAATATTTCTCCGTATTCAGTAAAACTTAAACTGCAGTCCAACATAATTCTCGAAGCTTAACCTGGTGCGCCGGGGGAGGGGGGTACAGAAAACTATCGCTCCGTCAACCGCTGTCCAGCTAGTCATGGCTTAATCGAGTTGCCGGAAAAGGGAGGGCTGTAGACAATGCATTCTTACTAGACTTGTCAAGCACCAGGGGCGTTAAGATGAGCAACTATCTGGTCATCAACGGCTGTAAAACCCGTCTAAACCGCCATCGCCGTCGCCGCCGCCACCACCACCATGCAAATCACGTACGTGTCCAGCTGCTTGGTTTTCTGCCTTAACCTCTCCTATATTCCGCAAGTGGGTTCGATACCAACGAAAAGGACTTTGCAATAGACGGCCTAACTGACTAACTCTAACCCACTGTAGTAAGCTCAGATTACCAAATGTAAGCGATCCGCGTCGATAATCGGAGAGATGTGAAGGGCTCACCGGACCAGTGGAATTGGGCGACTGACGTTTCGGAGGGCTTTAATGGCCCTCCATTATCAAATCCATTGTCCGATCTCGGTTGACCCGAACACCCAATTCCGAATAGAAGCCGAAATTAACGACCAACTCCCCATCCTGGATTTCCTTGCGCGCTGGTGTGCAACCGGTCAACTAAGAACTACCGTTTACAAGAAGGCCACCAAAACAAAACAATTACTACATTCCAACAGCAATCATCCCCTCTCCCATAAACGAAGCTGTGTCCGAATTCTATTCTAAAGAGTTGAAATACTACAGCACACCAGCCAACAAAAGAGCTGAACGACAATACCTTAATGATTCCTTTTGAGTCAATGGATGCCTAAGTTTTTTTTATTGAGCAAAACACGTGCTGAGTGAACAGACGACGGCCACATGAAATGCAGTCCCAAATCTGGAGGGTTATTCCTTACATTGAAGGAGTCCCCGAGGCGGCTTCACGACTGTTACAGCCTTCCAGAGTAGGCAATGCCCATCGACCCCAGGCAACAATTCGTCACCGTTTGATCCAACCCAAAGACCGCCATCCACTGAAATTTCGGCAGATGTCCATCAAATGCGCTGTAACAATAGAGACTGCAACGGCGCTGGGGAAACCGGAATGAAAGTGCAGACCTGTCTACACGATCACAGACTGGAAACTCGGTGACTAGATCCGAACTCACAGCCTGCGACTGGTCACGGTTTTGGCTTCCAAGGACCAACCGTCTTAAGCCGGGGCACCTCAAGGACGGAACGTCTCACACTTGATGCTTGATCCTCAGATGCCAACTTCATCAACAGGTATCTAGGCCCTCCTGCGGCCAATAAAGTCTTACGTCACTACATACGCCATGACGAGGACAATATAGTCCAACGGCCCGTCGACCAACTCACCCAGAAGGGGAGCACAGATGCAACCGACCCTCATTGGGGTAACGACACAACGCAGGAGGCCGCCTACATTCATAGACGACGGTCAGAAGGCCAAGGCGACAGAAGAAAAAAAATCGAACGGCCCAAGGCCAACTAATTCGGCCGATTTTGAAAACGCTTTGACAATGTAGGGCCAGCCAAGCCCTCTAAAAAGTCGGCCGGCTCAATTCCACTGATCCGGTGAGCCCTTCATATTTCTCGTATTAAGTCTGGTAGCATTATTGTAAGACACGAATCCTACATCTAATAGGTCGAGGGGGTACAGGGGTCTGCCACAGTGCTCCAATAATTTCGGGCTCAAACAAACAGGAGAGTGGGAGGCAGTGTGGTATGAAAAAGAGGTGAAACTGTGCATTTGCTTAGCATGATGCCATGTCCTTCGAGTGTTGCTGCCAAAAAAAGAGAAGGGAGCAGAATTTGGATGCCCTAGCCGGGCGCAGACTTTGTCTAACCTCGTCAAAACGTAAAGTATTGTACGTTATAGGTTGCTACTGCCTTATCGCTTGATAACTTCCGACTTGTTCCGCACTAGGTCGCTTTCCTCAGGGGACTCGAGACATTAACCACTAACGACGAGGATTTGACACAATATGGAAAAAGAGAGGGAGCAGATATGAACCGCGCACTCAAAGAAACGGGCAAAATACAGCAATATCAGGTCGACTGTAAATAGCTGTGTGCAGGTCCAAAGTCAAATTGCTGCCAAAATAATAATATCGGAAATTTCTAAAACGACAAGATTCCGTCGTGTTTAAATTTTTGAAAGACGATATATGACGGCAGGAGAGATTCGTAATGTAATTTACGTTGATAAAGCCATTTGTAAAAGACAGGTAACTCAGTGGGCATAAGATAGAGTTATCGTACTTAGTACGCCTGTGAATGCGACTCATATAGCCGGTCCTGATAATGTCACGGATCGCATCTAGCCACATGTGACAAACTATAAAATCGGATCCAGAGAACTCGACCAACTCTATTCTACGACGATGGAGACCGCAAGCCGATGGGCAAATGTCTCGACGAACCGCGTTTAGTTCTTCATGGACTCAGGTCAGATTCGAAGCAGCGGAATATGACTCGGAAGCTGGGTGATGAAGAACGCACCCAAACCTGCTTAGCTGATTTTCTAGGATTGCCTGAGACATACTGGAAAAGTTTTTGTGACGGGTCGAAGTGCCCTGTTTGATGTACACTTCACTCGAGGCATGGTGCTCAAACACCTCCAGCCCCCAATCGTCTCCAACGCACAGCCTAACATTCACAACTTTAAAGGGAGATTTTTGTGGCCATAGAGGTAATGCAGTGGGTGGCTTGCGAATACCCTACGAGCGAACCCGGCTCGGGCAACGATACTTTGCTCATTCTGTCCGTCTGGGGACAGCCTCGGTCTATGGTATTTAAAAATGCCTACTTCAGACTGAAAACTGGGAATCCGGGGAAGTGCCTTTTTGGTCAGCGAAACAGCTCGAGAACGCTTTGGTCTATGCGGCGCTGATGCATAAACCGACTGATTTGGTCACGCTCCTCGTCCTATAATAGGTCTGCATGCTTCAATATTGGCGCAATAGAGGTTACTTAGCCGGAGTCTAAGAGCAGACTCGATATAGTTAAAACGGCATACGGTCATCCGAAAAATCCGATAAATGATTTAGTTAAGCAAAATAAGGGATCAGATACAAATCTGTCGTGCGTTAGGCCCAACATCGAGCAACTGGGTGAGACCTTTGCAGATCAGAACGCGTGCAGTGGAGGACCGACATTAGGCCACGAAAATAGCAACCACTTTTGTCGGCGTATCATCTGCTTTTATTATCCGCTACAGGTACTCGTCAAGAACGAAATCGGACGCCTCAGCGTAGTCAACAAGGCAAAACGGTCATCGGTTACTGGTAGTCGTTATGGAGATCAAGAATGCACCGTAATGAGAATATTTGGTTGGTGAATCCACGTCCTGATCGGAACCCCGCTTGGCTGGCTCTCGTACACAAGCTACGCGCACAATGCGAAACCGTCTGCAGATTTTTGCAGCAACAGAGACGTCACCGTAGTCTTTGCACTTCGCCAATGTCCCTTTCACAGAAGAGGAACACGGATTGATGAGTCCCAGTCATCCGGAACGATCTTATCTACCCACTCCGGATCAGTCATCCCATTGCGACAGGGCGAAGGTGACGATGGAGATGCGTAGACTTCGGCGGGGGTGTTATCCTCTGCAACAACCCAAGTGATCATACGGGACTAGTGCTGCCTGCACTGAGACTTTCAAAAATACTTATAGGAATCCAAACAGGTAGTAAATTTGATCACGAGAGAAATAACTCCCACACGATAGAAATGATCGTAATCCTAAATACGAGTGTAGCCCTAATTCCATCTGCAAACCTAAGCCTAGCCCAGCAAAGAAATCGGGCAATTCAGGGAGTGACAATAAATGTACCTAACTGCCCATTTATAATTAAAATCAAAACTGCCGATTGCGCTACTGCAAGCATACAGCGCATAATTCTGAGGCGGTAAATGCGGCTAAAAAGCGGTTTGTGCTTAAATCATATGGACCAGAGCATAAAATATCCCCCTGAGGGACATGCCTTCTCAAACTATAAAATTCTATAAAATTAGCACGACAAAATGACACCTTACCTATAGTTTCCGGTGGGTATAGTTGAGGTTAGGTAGGCACAGAAAAGCAACGAAAGAAACTGTCTATAATAATTAAATAGCGTTCTTGCGGCGAGTACGGTTTTGCAAGTGGACAGAGAAGTGTTCTGACGAAAGTTATCGTCCTGGCGCGCCCAAAGTGCTAGATATTTTTTTTCAATCGGTTCGAATCTGAATTTTAGCTAATTAATATTTCCTAATAAGTGACTCAATCAATAAGTTCAGTCAATGTTTCAACAGTTTTGCAAACTACTGTAGGTGCTAATTCATGAGGATGTAAGGAGCGGTTTTCTCGCGCAAGAAGTTAAACCTGGTGTTTTTGCAGGGAAGGCAGAATGCCCAGTCATACATCCAAACATTCTATGCACAACTACTGTCCTTGTGGGCCAAGCCGACGGTGAACGTACGCTGTTTTAACAAGACAATCGTAGTACACATACAACTCAGAGGACGAAGCAATGGCATTAAAGCAATGACCTGGCCATCTGTGAGCCGGTCGTTTTGGACTGTTTTCCTGGCGTGCATACCCAACCTACCAGCCAAAGTATTAACTGACGGAGCAGACGCAGGGTGCATTGATTGAAACGGGACTTCAACGTTTGATTTTTGGCATAATCAAAAGTAGTATTGAAATTCAGAAGCAAAATGGAGGTCATGTATCCATCTAATTCCAAGCGGTGGCGCTACAAAGTGAGTGGTCTAATAATTGGGGAACAGCAAACGGTCAAATAGTTTTCTTACCCGACGTTAGTTTCGATAATTTTGTGAGAAAACTTTGTTCACACAAAGAGTTGTTACCGTTTGCTCTCTTTCGTGCAGAAAGCCAGATCAATCTACGCGAAATTGTCCAAATCTTACTTCGAAAATAGGTGGTCTCATAATTCTGGAACAGAATGGACCAACAGTATCTATGGAAATGTGTGCCTGAGAACTGAGTGTCGGGTCCGGCGCAAAAGAAGCAAAAACTTGATGGGGCCGTAAAAACACACCAGTGCTAACCTTGAGCAAATCAATGAAGGGGGACCGACAGAGGGCGGGTACTTCACTGGGCAGAGGCCCCGGATAGAGGGAGTTGCAGAAAACTCGATGATAGGAGTCCGTTGAGCAAGAAGATCGACACTGCGGCAGGTCCTCCACCACTGCGGTCGGGTTGAGGGAAGGAGGAGGACTGTCGTTGACCGAGTCTCCGGCAACGGCGTCAGGCTCACTGTCTTCAGTGATTTCTACGCCGCATTCAACATCGAAACCGAGGAGCGACGAATTGATATTGGGGCTACTGGTCGCAGCAGAGCCCTCTGAGGGTAGTGGACGCTTGTCCCAGAAGGCAGATCTGTCTGAGGGTCGCAGGTAGGTTGGTGAGTGGACGGAGAAAAGGAGACGCAACTTCTCTCGATAGTCCGTAGAGGCGATCACTGAGAGGAGCCATGCGTAGTCCTGCATTACAGACAAACACTTATTCCAGAACGAACATCCTCACTAGAGGGATACATGATTGGTGTCTGAAGGTCACAAATATAAAAACAGAAAAAAAATCGTTTTCGGCACAGTCAACACCTCTCTTCGAGTACATCGCCATGCCATAACGACATTTTGATTTCTGGACTGCTTTACTGTCATTTGGAAACCCTGTCCATATACACTAGGCGACGTGACTCGTAAAATGTGCATAAATTTACAAAAAATCCCCAGTCAATCAGAAACCGGTACGAACACTTCGATCGGAAAATCCAAGGAATCATGAATGACCTTCATCAAAACGAAAACACAAAAGAGGTATTAGAAGTAATATTACATTCGTCAGAGATAGCAATCTTCTCCAGATAAGCCGAAATTCTGAAAACACAAAAATTCGTGTCAACTGCGCCAAATCTAGTTGCAAAGCGTATAAAGCCTGTGTGTGTGCAAACATTCAGGTAAATCAAGCGACATAAGTGCAACAAAGTTCGGAAAAAAACTATGCATAGTCCTCGTATGAATACCTACCACAAAGTACTGAACTACAAATTATGTCAGTTAGCCGACTGCTTAATGCCTGTTTATGCGTCCCGAAAAAATTTCCCAAGAATCCGAGGTGATTATTTTGTCTTTGTATAGTTAGAGGTACGCTTGGCTAAGAAAAAGATGAGTTAACTTGATTTTGCAGATGGGGAAGTCAAAGGAATAAAAGTCTTCAAACGGTCGGAGGTCAGGTAGCCATGAAAATGAAGTAAAATTAGTAGATGAAATAACAAGCATTTTACTGTCTGTGTGCTAGACGAATTTTTTTTATATAAAACCCGTGAAGTTCTTAGCAGAGGTGGAGTCAGTGAGATAACCATGAATACGTTGCAGTTTTAAGTGCTCTCAGCCGACCGCCGAAAAAGAAGGGATATATAAATTGGTTCTGTTAAGACCTTGAAAACAAGACATTCCTTAAAAGCATTCATCTAAACAGTGAGTTGACGGGCGTTCGATTTAACGTAGATGGCGGCATGGCTCATATTTTTAGACCCACTGAAACATGAAACTTACTCGGTTCACTTGATTTAGGCAAACCAACAAATCAGTCCTCTTGTGGGTGAAAGTTATTTTGACAATTTTCTCCCGTTTAGATTAATGCCCTCCAGTAGAAAAATACGCATCAATGCACAGATATGGTCTAGGACGGATATTCGCATAGGGAAATGCGTAAATATAAGATGAGCTTAATGTTCGCCCAAATATGTCAACTTTTTCCTTGATAAAATAACTGACAAGGATATTCTTTTTTTGGGAATACGTTAGGCCAGTCAGTAGAATGCACGTTTAAAGCGCTCCGAACTGATCACCTACATTTGGTCGTCACGTTCAATGGAGTTGTGCTACCTGCTTTCAGTAAACTTCATCTGTAGACCTCCTGACCTTCAAAGAATGGATTTTTCAGCGCGTATCTCAGTGTTCGAAATGGCCATGCTTTAACTATGTACACTGAAGTACTTAATGTCGGGGATAGGGTTCCCTGATATGGCTATGATCAATCTTGCTATTGCAACCAAAATGTATTCAAAGACTAAGCAAAAACTGCTGACTGAAACGGGGAGAAAAAATTCGATGCTATGTGTCACTTCATATTTTACTACAGAATTCCATTGTTAATATCAATTTCATTTTATTAAAGTTTCCTAGTGCGAATTCATGAGCCAGCTTCCTGAGAGCCATCATAGAGACAGCTTTGAAGATAATAACCGTGAAGTATTCATCCTCTTGATCTCAGGTTCTTAAGGCGTCCTAGATATTTGAAGCAGGAAATGAGTTTGTCGAGAAAAAAAGTCCGTCAAACATGCCAAGGCTGGAAATCTCCAGACAAAACACTCCTACTCTATCAGATTTACCATAGTCATTGTCCTTCAGTTTCTCTCGACAAATAGAGAATAATCGACACCCACGAGCCAGCAACCTTTATTGTCACGCCGAGAGGCTGACTCCGAAAGCAAACGCTCATTTCTCTGTCCCATGAGGCTGACTTTTGTTGAAGATGGAAAAGTGGAGTTGCAATGGCGTCTGATGCCTGTAGAATGGTGTCAATGCTTGAATCCGACGAACGCCTTCCGTTAAAAGATATCCGGCCCGAAAAATTTCCTCTACTTCTACTTAAGCCTTGTGTCCTTCAGCTCGCATCTGTCTCATCATACCCCATCAATTCTTGCACTTCTGGATATATCCAGCTTGATATTAGATGCAGTACTAGGTTTACTGTCTTTCTCAACACGCCTGGTAATGTGGGTTCCAAATTCGTTTGTCTATCTGCACGTTTATCAGTATTGCTGCTGATCAGTGACGAGTATACCGTGAGGTTGCTAACAGAACTGGAAAAGATAAAGGCAACGGTACAAAACTATCCTGAAGAACAGAGTCTGATGCCTCAGGCTCAATCAGGGCTAATGTGAAACTAGTCTAAAGTGGGCAAGTAGGGCAGGCATTCTTGAAAAATGGATCATAAATATCAAAGCGCACTAACTATTTAAGAGTAATGAGGAGCGGTGACACCAGACCGGAGTATCGAGAAATAACAGTGCCAAAGCCGGAAAACTCCTTGTCTGTCCTCGCCGTCAACGCATATTTAGGGCTCACATTGGCCTTCTCGAACAACTTCGCATGCGCCGTCAAATTACGCGGAAAGTACGCCGGGGCAAACTAACCAAAGCAATCTGACTCGACAACATATGCGTCTTGAACCAACAGAATGTGATCCAGCCATGACAGGACTACGCCCACTTTGTGACGGGGTGCGAGCGTTCGATGTAGCATCCGAACACGTAGGCCTACGTACACTGCTTCAAACAATAAATAACCCTGCTCCTTGGTCTATCAAGAATTTACACCTGAGAATTCCCCTACTGCTCGAGATCCACCTAGACTCAGACAAACTGCAACGATCTTCGGCCTTCAAAAGCAACACAAGGCACCTGCTACCAATGCCCTCTGGTGAATCAAACAGTCCAGTGATGAAGCAATCTTGTAATTCACCATGAATTACGATGATGCCTGCCATATACGCACGGAGACTGGAGCGCTTGTGTGTTGTGGCGCCCAAAGGATGAATTTTTGTACTTTGGAAATGTTGATTTTTCGACTGTCCTGCTGATCTTATAACAGCTTCACGGGAGATTCCCCGTAAGAAAATGCAACGCGAGCCATTAACTGCAAATAAGGTATAACATAAAAGCGGGTGATTAAAAACAATATTTACTTGAAGTTCGAGAAAACACTAAAATGGAATCCGTTAATTCACTTTTGGAAACAACTGTGTTGGTTGGCCTTGGAATGTTGTTATTTTGGGCGGAAACAATTATCGTTTTGTGTATACCCTTTTCTTCGGAGGATTTCATTTAAAAAAATATGGTTACTCGGGCGGGGCGGACGAGAAAGTCATGGAATTAACGCGTTTTTGGAAACTAGTGGTCCATTCCGAGGTTTGATTGGCAGTGAGAGTTACAGCTGCATGTTGCTGGAGTATACTCGGCTGAGCCTTCGCGGGAAATATTCCATCAACCTTCTTGGCCGTCTTTCGGGCACAGAAGGACTTCAAACCGCAAGCTCAAATTTAGCCGACGGCTCTAACTATTTTAAGTGATTGTGTGCAAATGAATGTTAGCGTATTTTGCTTAACTTATTGCTCTATCAGGATGTGTGGAAAGGAATTAAAATTGAAAATGCTGAGTGTATGAAAAGACGCGTTTTCATAGACACTTCTTTGCATTCAGCACAGAAGCCGTTGTCATGTTATGTTACGCCACGTGGAATGACGAATTTTGGAGTTAAGAAGTAAAACATTGTATTTTTGCGAGAAACAAACTAATTACTTAATAATTCTCCGTCTGTCTAGCTAGCACTCTTCTAACAAAGCCGCAAAATTAGTATTACATTCTTTTATACGATTCTTCAGTTCCCGAATAAATGACCGTGGAAATGCATCAACTATAAACGCTAGGCACTCTGGAACTGACAGCTGCCTAGCTGAAAGTTGGGACAATATGCTGAATTCTGTTAAATTTCCAATTCAAAATTTGTTAATTTTTATATGGAGCTCTGCGATGTGTAGAATCGAGTGTTAGCGTGCAAACAAACCAATTCGCGGATGCTTGATGGCTGTGTTTGGCGCATACTTCCAATTGGCCGCCGATGACTTTTCAGTAATTGTTTCATCGCACTGCAAAAAATGCACGATTGTCCCTACTGACGCCCAGATCTGCCTGGTGCAACGGCGGTTTGGGCGAACGTTCTGGTGCTTTGAGGGCAATCAGCCATGATCTGGACGGTCTCGGGTCATCGAACAAGATAAACTTTTGGCGCAGGCTATGATCTGTTGTACGAACTTCTAATAGCTCCCGTCCCGGATGTTACTGCTGTGTTGCTGGTGACCTCGGCCGCAATGAATCCCAGCTTGAGCTCATGTAAAGAAGGCACCCTCAATCTCTTGTGAGGCAGAATGCAGTGCAGAATTCTGAGACAAGCTACGGGTGTTAATGCCTCGGAGTGTACAACCGCCACGGACCTATTATCAAGATGGAGCTATCGAGCTTGTATGTGACTGGTTCGTTTTTACGGCAAGTTTGGGACAAACCAGCAGAGGATGTTTTACTGATCGATCTCATACCAGCAACGCCTGTGGGCGCCAAGTTATTTGTGATACCGTCAACGTGAGCGTTCAGTTGTTAGACGACACGAGTGGGTGGGTATGTTCGCCGCTTCAAAACCGTGGATTGTCACACAAGAACAAATTCAACTCGCAGTGGGAAAGCAGCTTTAGAGCAAAATGTTTTCATCAATGATAAACATATTGAAAAATACGCATCCCAAGAAATATAACTAGAAATAGATCGGGTTCGTTGAGAAGAAAATGACATTTATTGCGAATTCTAGCACCTGGTGCCCAAGCTCGCCGACAGACGAATGGGTAATGCAGAAAAAGCAGTTAACTTTAAAGTGCATCTACTTCAAAATTCTTCGGTTAGCCAAAGTTTATGACAAAGAGCGTCCGCGGTGTTCAATTGCCCAGTGGGCATTGACTGCGCTGGCCTAAACTTGACCTTGGGAAATTTGTATGAGGCACCTAAATCGACATGCTTACTGATGCACACCGCGTCTGAGTGCATTACTCGGCAGGCGCCAATGATGATAGTGTTCTCCCATGCGAATACTTTTCCTGTGTCCAGTGTCTGCATGCCAACCCAGAATATATGGTCTCGTCTCTTCACCGCTAACTGATGTTCATGAATACGGACGGAGAGATTTCCCCGTTTGGTCACAATAAACTGCATCGTAACCGACACACGGAATTTTGTAGACGATTTCTTCTCGCAGTAGTACAGACAGATAACATGGTGCCGACAAGGACAATGCAGACCAAATGGCCATTTCTGATCTGTTGGCCGTCATAAGCCACTCATGCCCAACCCTAGGTGTGGATTGCCTGACATTCGAACCCGTGATCCTTGGTCATTGAATATGACAATTTACTACTGTGCCATGGGTCCGTTGTCCAGTCGTTTGCGATCTGGAATGTTAGTTATGGTAGAATGGGCACTCAAAGATCAGGTTACTAAAAGTACTTGTCCCGTTGTGCCTTCGGGCTCAAACTAAAACATCCGCAGGCAGGCGTGTTCGACCGGTAGTACACGTATTTATTATAGGCTGGTAATGAGTGGCTGAATGAAATCAAACAAGCCCGAAGCAGTTTGATATTAATCAACCTCCAGACTCTGCCGTCTCCCCTCTGCAGGCATAGCTTGACCGACTTCGGTCTGGCAGTTGGTTGACTGTTGTGACCCATATCACCCATGCGAAACTTATTTGTTCCGGGAAGCCGATGAATCGCTGTGCGTCCATTCGCTCGTAAGGTCGGATAAATAAACAATTGGTCCCAGCGATCGCCTTCCCATCTTCTTCTAAAGATATATATATGTCCAAAGGCATGACGGTACGAGTGAGTTCCGTAACACGATCGCTAAGCGCCCTCCTACCGCTGTATATACCCGATCGCAACTAATAGGATAACGAGCCCGTGGCTCAGTAGTTAAGGGTGCTGAACTTCAAAACAACAGGTCGCGGGATCGAGCCCCAGGTGTTTCGTACTTCGGGTTTAGCGACGGTTAATAGGCCAGAAATGACCTTGTCTTTGCGGCAATATTATTCTGCATATATAAGGAAGCAAGCGAATTACTGTAAGCAATTTTATTTAATCGGGATCAAAAGCTGATCTGGAGAAATTCCGCTATTTTATGGTCACCTGCCTAATAGGTCAAGACACACCGGCTTCGCATGTGATCGCAATCAATGGGAAGCCTCCAGTAGGCACAAAAACGGCTGAAACAGGTAGGCCACCTAAGAAGCGATAAAACTGGAGTAGGCTCTACAAAGAAACCACTGAACGGTACACACGCCTGTCTTGATATTAACAACAGAACGGAGTTCTGAACTTACATCGCAACGCTAAGACTTCCGCAGGATTTTCAGGGACAAAAGCCATTCTTCTGAAGACAAGATAAGCACGCATGCGGCAAAAGAGGCGTACAACAGCGATCTCTGGTCCCAATGTTTTTGAAAATGCTGTAGCTTTTCCCTATAGATGGCAAACGAGCGACTAATTGACCTCCGAAAACAAAGTTTATGCATGGACACGGAGATAGCGAGTAGAGATAAGGCACAGTAAGTTCTGTAGGCGGTGTGACATGTACGGTAGTATTTCTCATCAATGCACCGGGACAAGTCACAGCAGCCGGGCAGACAGCAAAAGATATGCCTTCCAAAAAGAGAAAGGCGCGCGTTTTCTGCCCTGCAAAGCTGAAGAAGTGACGGAGAATGGTAGATATCTTTGTTATTCTCTCATGACGACTGATCTACTCACTAACATGTTTTGATTTTGTTACAAGTTTCGTCTTGGTGACCGGCAGTTGTCGCTTTTGTGTCATTATGACGATGATGACGATGGCGATGACGGGGTAAGAGTAGGAGCAGGAGGGAGAGAAGCATGAGGAGGCGGGAAAAACAATAGCGGTAGTCGTAGTAGTGGCAGTAGCAATAGTGGTGGTAGCAGTAGTATTGGTAGTGGTAGCAGTAGCAGTAGAAGTAGTAGTAGTAGTAGTAGTAGTAGTAGTAGTAGTAGTAGAAGTAGTAGTAGTAGTAGGAGGAGGAGGAGGAGGAGGAGGAGGAGGAAAGGGGCGACGCAAAGAACAGCTCATCTACCGCGAGAGCAGTTTCGCTTTAGAAGCATGACACGCAACCACAGAGGCAGACTCGAGGAAGATGATAAGAGAGCGGAGGAAAGCACTAATTGAGACCTTTAATTAAATAAAATGTAAGGAGAGCGAATAAAATGAATAAGAAACAGTGAAGGAGTGGGGGTGAGATAAACTGGTGAGGGCTAGCAAGATGTAGAAGGGGGAAAGGACGGATACTTGACGCGTCTCGCCTCATTCCTACATCGTCCCACGCCCATCAGTCTCTCCGCACTCTGTCTTTATGCTGGGTGTCTTCATCCCCTAAAGCAAGCGCAGGCGATGTAGCAGAGCAGGCCTGCCTCAGGCCTATAAGCACACTTTGGTGCAGAGGAAATGTTCCAGAGAAAAAAAGACAAGACGGGGGAGATGGACGGCAGGCGGCAGTGCGCAGAGAGCATAATGATACCGATGACCGGAGACACAGATATTGCTCGACGTGAGCAGGAGTAGATAGCTCGCAGGCTGGAAAACATGCGCAGTGATTCGAGCCATCTGTTTGTTCCCACCACACTGCCTGGCCAACAGACTCGGCGGCTGATAGAAGCGGGGCCAGTTCTGTTTTCTCCCTCTATCCTAAGTTTTAACAGTTCGCCCAAGTATGGGGGAAGACAGTTTGGGCAAAAATTATGTGATCAGCCAGACAGGAGTGACTCTAATCTGCTGGCTAAACGATAAGCGATTTGCATGAAAAGATGAACAAACGTCCCAAGAGCTGTCAGCAACATCGAATAACGACCACCAAAGGTCTTAGAGTGCAGTGGAAATGAAAATGGATAACAATCGGCGTCTGATGATTTCGGCGACAAACAAAGCGGATTTCTAACGCAGTGCAGACAATTACAACTGGATATACAGGGATAGCAGAAGCACACATACAAATTTGGGAGCTCAGTGGTCTGTAATAATTACGGTGATGTAGGCACATGATGACAAGGAAGCGTTACTAGCTACCAATTCATAACACGTCAAAAAGGGCACCCCAAAACCAAAGGCAGTGAAGAAAAGCAAACTTAGGAGCTAAACATATGTGGCTACTGACAACAACACACGACTTAAATATAAATAATGCTCAAGCGACACTAGATGACCTCTGAAAAAAAACAATACTGTGACTAAGTAAAATAATATTAAGAACGGCTAATCGCAGACCTGATCAGTAAGAAATGCAACTTCGACTAGAAATAACAGAAACTGCAAATCCAGTCTGCCACAGGGGCGATCCAAAGAAAATCCTAAAAATGCTATAACTCTGTCCCTCTCCAATTTTTTGGTCGGACACGCGAAAATAGGCCCCTCGTACTGTAGGCGGAGTCGGACTAAATCTCAGGGGGGTTTCTGTACTCGCGTCCTAACTTTAACCCAAACCCTAACACTCATAATAATTTTAACCTTTCTGGCCCTAACCCCAACACTAACCCTCATAACCTAACCCTGCCCCTAACAGGGGTCCATATTTCCGTACCTAATTGTTTTCTTCAAGAATAGAATAGGAGGGCGTTGCAGTTAGCCCTGCTACTCTACTGGACATAAGAACTTAAATACCCACTTGACAATCTACTGTACTTTTAGGTGCAGACTGATGCTACGCCGGTTTAGACTAACCTTACAAGAAATGACCATCTTTAAGACTTGCAGATGGCACTTGCAATTCAGATTCAAAAATGAACTTCGAAAGGACGCTACTCTAGCCAATATATATGTAATTCATTAGTTCGGGAAATTTTGTCAAATTCGAAAGAGGATAACGACGAGTTGGGGAATTCAGGCTCTGGTAAACCGTGGCATAACAAGTATTAACAGAAAGCGCGGCTACACGGTCCACCAAAAACATTACGACGCAGCCCGTGAGTGAGACCTGTTCCGAAAACTGTTAAACTCCGCGCCCTACACCAAGTGAAGTTCCCACACCCCAAACTAGTATGACGCGCAAACAGGTGCAGGCAGAGATTCCATTCCTGGCGTGGGAAAATGTCAGGTCTAACAACCAATACAGTGCAACTTCCTGGAGCGTTACTACTAATAAATCTGAGCGGGTTTATTTCGAAGGTAGTCTCTCTTGTCATTTTTCTATACTGTGGCATGTGTTACAAGGTATTCAAAAGAATTTCTTTTGCTCTACAAGGACGCTGTCGCCGCTCTATAGTAGTATTTAATATTTCATAACCTTGGGCTTAAATACGAATTCAGTTCAAATTGATCACTGACCTCAAAGTCAACGCGGAATGCAGGTATTTCGTCCTGAAGTCAGGACAGATAAGCGAACGTCACCTCCAAGTGAAAATTTGACAAAAGTATGGAAGACTAAAGGCTATTAGGGCTGATATCTTGCCTGAAAATCATGCTAACATCAAAGCAGGTATGCGCGGGGCGCACGAGGGGAAAACGATAGACCTAAGTAACAACAACAATAGCGATGGTTGCTAACAC
This sequence comes from Spirometra erinaceieuropaei, assembly GCA_902702965.1. NCBI lineage: Eukaryota > Metazoa > Platyhelminthes > Cestoda > Diphyllobothriidea > Diphyllobothriidae > Spirometra > Spirometra erinaceieuropaei. Next base: position 64,145 of record CACRXP010000804.1, read on the forward strand.
AATGCGCATTGAGATTGGCCCATATCTTTAGGTCCAGTGAAAAAAAAGCCTACTGTGATGTAATCAGTTTCATATAAAGAACCAATAACGGACCTGTAAAGACAACGACTCACACCCCTGCGGCCAATGGGCCCAATCTCAATACCAGTCAACCCGAAACCTCGACGAGCCACCCGGGCGTAGAAGAGGAAAGAGGAATTGGAATCGGAGCTCGGGTAACCCGCCTCATTGGAATCTAGCACATTCCTCCCTACAAAAAGTCTATCACGTTTGAATATATCATCACGAGGCAAGACCCGTGTCTCGTAAATTTGCAAACTGACGGAGTAACTGGTTTCTTTTCTAGAACAGGAGCCAAACTGCAATGGCGTTATCGCTCTCTCATTTTGGCTTCCCTGGCAACTCTCCCGCACGGGGGATAGTAGATTGTTGTTATATTTGAAGCCTGGTTTGTATGGAATTAGGGACAGAGTCGTGTGGGACACGCGCGGACACTCTATTTAACCCACTTCGTCACTACATTCACCCAATCTCCAGTCGACTTAGACCATCACACACTTTAAATGGCTGGATGATGCTAAGAGGAGCTGAGCAGACACGTCCAGAGCCCGCTATACTAGGAACAAGACTACACCTGAGACGGCCAAAACATTGACGAGTCTTAGCCTTCTGGAAAAAGAGAAATAACGTATGTTTATGATTTTCTGCAGGCAAGCTAACCGATGAAAAGGAAGGTCAAGTTTCTCTAAAAAGGGGGGGGGGGATTTCAATTAATGGTTAGTTTCTTTGGTGTCAACAAAAGGCGCAGACTAGTGGGAAGCTCGTAGACGTCACAGCATCTGCAGACAGCATCAGCAAAGCGTTGTTCGATAAAACGATGTGGCGGTATTAGAGTTATCAGACGTGTAAGGCTTTCTAACAGCCCAGACGTCTAGCGACACGCGAGAAAAGGTGGGTACAGAACTGTCAGTGACGGATCAGAAGAAGCCAGAATTTTGCTTTATTTCAACTATTTCCGTAGCTCGACCTTCTGAACTCGACCGAGCAAAGGTTGTAAAAAGGTCAGTTACCAGGTTCCAAAAGCAAAGATTCACTTTGCTTTGCAACTTTTGCCGTGTAACAGCCACTAGTATCAGTTCAGAGACTGAAATAAAACTTAAATGGCTCGGACCGCCACTGTTAGAGATTTGACTGTCGAAGAAACTAGAAGACAGTTAAATAGACGGATATATGAATACGACTACAATTATTTCATTAATTAGAACCAGAAATCCGTCTCATTCAGACGGAGTGAGAATGCAGGTCGGAGGTTAGAAGGAATAAGACGGCCTGCCGGCAGCTAGTCCAGTCAACTTGACTGCATACGACAGGGGCGCCTCCAAATCAGGGCCAACGGACAGTCACGAGAGCGGGAGACGGTAACTACGATTTGGCATTTTATAAATAACGGAATGGCTTCAAATAAATGACGTTGTCGCTTAACTGGGCTAACAATTTGGTCTGATGTGGTTTGATCATAAAGAAGTCACTGTAGATACGGATATACAGTCAGTGACCGATCGCATGAGATGTCAACTGGAATCGTACAATGTGTTTTCGATATAGGAAGATTATTTCAGCGGGGTTGTGATATTCATTATCACGGGGTATCATATTTTGGACATACTACGATGTTAGCTTTTGAATGTATTTCTTTTCGGCAGTGTGAAAAATCCGCATTCGGCAAAAATGACCACTTAGGTAATGCGCATTTTTTAGTCTATTTTCAGTGCCCTTATAAATTCAAACGCATTTCACAAAAACACGCAGAAAATATTCTTCTTTGCACTCATCTGACAGCAAATAGCTTCTTCCTTAAATTTTATAAATAATAGAAGGATATTTTTGATTTCAAAGAGTTTCCAGTCAGGTGATTTCAGGAGCGCGCAACGTCCATGCGAATAACGTCGTATCTGTCAGTCTTTACAGTCCATCATGAAGTGTACAACATAGCCCACACCTACCGCAAAATTTTATGAGCCTTATATGGTATCTTCCTAATGGGACGGAGGAATGTATGCTTTGCCTCACAAGGAAAGTATACAGCATGTAGGCTGAACACCTCAAACGCAAATGCAAAGCAGATCGAGCAAAAACTTATTCGAGAAAAGACGAAACTTTTCAGGGTAAGAAAGAACATTTCTGTGTATAATTTCTATGGAAAATATTTGAATTGGAAATGGCATCAAAAATCTAAACGAAAAATGTATGCTTCATAAACAATCATTTTTAACGAGTGCGGTTTTTGCACACGGCCGAAAAGAATTGTATTCAAAAGCCAACATCGCGGCGTGTCTGAATCGTCATGTGATCATGCCGCAAGATAATCAGTATTACCACCCCACTAAAAACAATCCTTCCTAATCGACAACGTATCTCTGAGTTTCGGCTAACATTTAATGAGACCGGTCACTGACTGCGTGTAATAAGGTAAGTTTTGTCGTAGCGAGCGCGTACCCAAAAGGATAGCAATCCTGACAACGTGTTCATACAACACCATGTGGAAATACAAATTTACAAACAAGTTGCTGAAATTCGACCTACTTAGTGAGCTCGTTGGTCTCTGTTGGTTTTCGTAAGTACTGTCTGACATATTTACTGCGTGGGTTTGAATCCCACCGAGGCGCCGAGTTTATTCACAGTTGGGTCAATATGAATTATTCAAAATCTGCCAAAACATCTACGAATGACATACGTTGTATGCGGTCACGTAGGGAAAGTAGTGAGCGTAATAGGAATGATGACAAAAAAGGCAGAAACGGCCATTTCTGAATTCCTCGTCGTCAGACAAACGTAACCTAGGGCCGATCCGGGAGAACTTGCGATTCAAACGCAACTTCTCCATTCTAAAGTAGACAAAATACTAAATGGCCGAATAGTCGACGATACTGAGCTAGTGAGTGGTTGTCATTGGCAAGACAGCTGGGCGGTCGTAAGCTTCATCCAACCAAACTAAATTGTCCTCTAAAAACAGGTAGCTGTGACAATGACTATCCTTCTCAAAAGACAAAGTGTCCTCAAGGGTTGATTTGATAAAAAAAAATTGGCAGAACCGATCTGGTATAATTTTTGGACAGAACGGAAAGAGCGGGCTGAATGCCTCCTGCACCGTCTTAGGTAGTTTAATTATACGGGCGTTAGCGATAGTAAAACGAGCGGTCTCCCGAACTTAACACATAAGGTCAAAAAATCCGACAAGAAGGTTGTGGAAAGCCAAATAAAAATTGACTTTTTGAGCGGCATTCAAACAGAAAAAAACTAAGCGTGATTTCTTAAGCGGTATATGAAGCGTACATTTTCTTCGAACATGCGATGACGGTCGAGCAAGACAAGATCTGATTACGACTAATCCGCTTCAAAAACTATCACAAGCCACGTAAATGAAAAAAAAACTATTCCTGGTCAATCAACCGTTATCTCGTGATGTAAGGCTACAGGGAGAGTCAGCGTACCCTAAGATTAATCAGATTATCCTTGTCCTGATCAAGAAGGCGAAACAATGGCAGACTGAGATGTGGCCAGTGGGACTGACGCTTGAAAAGAGCAGTGAACTGTTCGGCGTCCAGTCGGTGTAAATCATACGGTGGCCTGTTCAGCGAACTAACTTGACCATATTGAGCTGCCGGGCGTACATGTTGCAGACGATAGTAGTTGGAAGTGATGTAGTGTTCCTACAAAGGGTCGAATAAAATGAAAATAAAGCTTGACCATCGAATAGAGCATATAATTAGGTTGTATAGCTTTTTGTAACTTCTCTAATACCTTTAGAGAAACAATTGGGGTGGCGAATTGGAGCGCATTAGATTCACGCTCTGGAACGATGGTTGGCCTTAGTCATGCGTGCATGAACAGTAAACTGCGTGAAATTTATGAGGAGACTATTTATCGTCCCTATTGAGAATGGAGCACGGGTGATACAAAAGGCAAAATGCAGTTATGCACGCAGATAAATAGGAACCGAAAGAGGGAATCAGCCCGTTACATCAACCGCGGTCACTCGGCTCGCTCCTGGATGATGGACAGCGGCAGAACCCTTAGCGAATGCCAGCTGACGAAATAAACAGGCGCTTGAACCTAATGAATTATCATCCGTCGACAATCTAGGTGTAGTATTAGGTTCAAGGAGGAGCAACCCATCCACCTTGTGCGCAAGACGTGATATAACCAGTAACCAAACTATCCTGGGTATAAATTTCGCGTCTTCCCTGCCTGGAGTTCGAACGTGGTGGGTGGGTCCAAAATTGGTATTCGAGTTTTCCTTGTCTTTTCGACAATACCTACCAACAATAACATCCCAAGATGCATGCGACTAGTCTACGATGTGGATAGATGGAAACCTGTAAGGAGTTTATAAATCAATGCCGTACTACACCTATCTGAGCAGGATTGAACGCACTGTTGGAACTCGAAGGCATCATGATTTCACATAGCTTATCCTTACGCAGATTCAGCAAGCAGTTCTCTTAATTTCTAGGTGTCAGCCAAAACAACCTATTATTTCATGGGATTGTTAATTACGCTGGTGTGATGGCAAATACTTCACCCTTCGATTTCGTGGAGGTTCTTTTGACTAGGCCATTCAGTTATTGGGGATGAGCGCATATCATGCACCATCTCACAAGACGCGATATCTAGAGTATGGAAATGGTAAGAACTTGTGTCACCTAGACTTAGCTAAAACAAGTCTGTGCTTCATAGACGTGGCGACTGAAAGATATCTAGGTCACCAGGTTTGAAAGCGTGTGCTATGCCAGTATCAGCAAACCATGGCCCCCACTGCCTGGTATGCGTTGGCAGTTCCCTGACATCTGGTTCCCTGCCGGTAGATGCGCGTGCGCTCCCGCTGGGTATACAGGGGAGGTGGGCATGGCTGCCCCCCATCATCCTGGTCCTTCTCACCCTTGTTGGGATGTTGTTGTTGTTGCTGCTGCTGCTGCTGCTGTTGGTCAAAACCTGGTCATTTGCTGTGTGTTCCAGGGGGTGTGAAGTGGAACACCAAGGTGCGGGCTCGACCGTGTCATACAACTGCACCCTCCCCCCGCCTCCGGTCTTCTTGATTCTGTCCTGACACCAGGTCCAGGGGGAAGTGGAGAAGAGAGAATTTGGTAGATGCTGTGCGAGTCTACTATCACTATAAACTAATTCACGCGTCAATCAGCGTGTCTGTTTCACCTTTTAATGGAGCACACCGTAGACATCGTCAGCAACGACGGTCAGACTGTCGAGTGCAGGATATGGCCCGGATATTCCAGTTCCATGGGCCCAAATCTATGGTTTTCAAGGCCTGGGATTGAGGTATGATAAGTGCACGCGAACGAATAATTTAGAAGCGGAAATTTCAGCATCCCACAATTTGACACATACGAAAGAATACCTTCCTCGTTGACCTGGAGTTTCAAACGGATATGTCTTGATGCTGTGATAAAATATCAGCTGATAAGGACTGAAGCCCTTGCTAAATATTGGTTGGGTTGACTGAGGGTATTTTCTTGAAAACACTTATGATGTGGGTGATGTGCACCTGTCTACCCTAGTTACAGTACGAGGAGAGTCATTCTCGTTTGGACTCAAAGGCTCGGGTCTAGGAACCACGTAGCTTTCCTCTAAAACTGCCGAAGAGAAGTGAATTTGAACCGCGAGAATTTGGAAAAACGTCAGATACGGATAGGTCATACCATTTCTGAAGGACAAAAAAATGTAGGAGTGGAGCAAGTAATTAGAATCCTGACTGATTTTTACGACAGGTATAGTTAACGACTGATGCGGAAGCAGGTCCCACAAGTTTTGAAACGTTTATATTCGAGGCATGCAAAACCAAATTTTGGCCAAGCCATGTTGACCTCACTCTCGATATTGTTGATCAGGATGGCATTCAGCACTGTAATGAGCAACCGAACGTAATCATCCAAATATATTATTTAGGATGAAAGGGAAAAGTCGGGATAGACTCCTTCCTGCATGTCCTCCTATGCCGGAAACCCAACAGGCAACTGACGAACACACAATGAAATCGAACAAAACGCAACAAATACGTCTCCCCTTGTGCAAGCGTTGTCTTCTATCGATATAGCAGTACTTTAGCTATCCTAACCCTATTGCTTTGAATTTCAATTCCGCGAATGTTATGTGGGCAGGGTTCAGAAACTCGGTCTTGCTTGGAAATGGAGAATCTCAGGTGCGACCAAATGGGAACCGTCGTGCCAAGGGTTTTACGGGTGGATACACGGGAAGACACGGAAGTGTGCAAAAACTAAGGGAAAAACGGATTATTGAAGGTAAATGTGCAAGTTTCTTTTAATGGGTACGAAGATCTCAGCACAAGCGGCACGCAATACGAAAATTCGCCGCAAGTAACCGATAATAACTAAATCCCCCAAGAATAGCTGTGATTGACCTGTCAAAGTCATTGAAACTAAACAGCCCAGGAAGGTGGCCGACCAGGCGGAAGTCGTCGATGAAAGTTGTGGAAGTGGGTGCAAAATGACCTAAACCTTGGCCCTTATGCTAGCCCTAGTCCTAAACTCTAACACCAACACTAAACCCTAGTCCTAAACCTAACCTTAACTCTAAATCCTGACCCCAGACCCTAACCCCAAACCCTAATCCTAAAAGCTAACTCTGACTATAAACATTAACCTGAATTCGCACCCTTGCCCTAAAAACTAACCCTAACTTTACTGTAATGTGAAACCGCAATCGTAATTGGGAATTATAATCACAGCAGTCTGCGAAACATCACAAGTTGAAAATATGCGTTAGCAGTACTACACCTACTGAAATCAGTAGTAGTGCGAAAGTGATCAATTGTCGACAAAACAGGACCGCGTTTCCGAGCCCCACTACTAAGTGTCCCAGAAATAGTTTCGAGGTAGACTGAGCACAAAGAAAACCCGACGAACGCGTACAGTAATTCTCAGGGGAACCAGGCGTTGGTTGCGCGCGCAAGATCGAGCCCTCAACTACCAATGATAAAAAAGACATGTGACTAGTTCTACCTTGACCGATTACAGGTTCGCTCTATAAACTCATCACCCAATGACGTTTAAGTGTCAGAAGGTAAAGCTAACAGAGGAGATGGGAATGCTGTGTAAATAAAACTGAGATCCCTTCAAATGTTTATATTTCCCCAAAAGCTCTGTTGAATTATCTTCGAAATGAGAAACAATATGGAGCCCTTACGAAGGACTTTGGTCCCACAGAAAGTTTAAGTACAGTGCAGCCGGAAAAGGTTAGACGACCTGTCCGTTAATGTGCCACGAGTTTTCAGCACATGTAGGCTGGGTTGGGTAGGGGGAAAGGAGGCAGGGCGCAATAACAAGTACCAGACGCCCTGCGTGCCAATACAAGGTTGGACAAGATAAGATAAGATAAGAGACACGACAAGAATAGTCACAAGCACTGCCCAGAAATCGTGCGTGCATGTGCAGGTCATAACATGGTGCGGTTCTGAGGAAGTTGTAGATCTCAAAGTTTCTAAAACACCATCTACCACTGGGGAACCAGTTGAAACGGAAACTGCTAATGACCAAACCACGAGAATATGCTGGAATACAGTGAGGCAGCCCACTCTATTCACCGGATGTCATTTCTGAGTTCAAGACTCAGGTGCGGGCAACGGACTACAAGGCCGGTGTAATTGGCCTAAAAATGGCCGAGAGGACATTCTAATCCCGTCGATTGTCGGCAACGGAATCAAGCAGCGCAAGTACGATAGAAATGATAGGCAAAGACTGAGGAGGAAAGTACTTAAAGCACAAGCTAGCAGTAGACAAGCACAACATACAGTAGGCGGGCTAACTCATGAAATGCCAACAGAAATTACGAAATGCGTTGCCGTTTCGAAAAGATTAAATAAGCAGGGTTGAACCCGACCTGCCGTTACACTTGCATTCAGGGTTCCTGAATTACAAGCCGTATAATTTCCGCGTGTGGAAAATCATACATTTCTCTGAGATATTAAGAGGAGACCATATGGGGTTCATAAAATTACGCAGTGAATATGAGCCACATTGTTAACTTTACAAGCCACATTGGTAAATGCAGCGACATGACGTTTTATGAGGGGCCATTTCGCGGTATTAAAAAATTTCACAATTAGAAACTTTTTAAAACCTAATTATACCCTTCCTTCGAGTGTAAAATTGAAAGAAGACGTAATTTTTTACCGAATGAGCAAAAGAATGGATATTTTTATGCATATTTTCATGAAGTATAATTTAATCTTTAAGGGCATCAAAATGAATGAAAAAATGCACGCTACTTAAGTATTCGTTTTTTACGGAGTATGGTTTTTGCATGTAGCCGGAAAGAAGTTTGTTCGAAAGCCGGCGTCCTGGGGTAACTGAATTTTATAGAATTAAGCCCTGCTTAATTAATCTTTTTGAAACGAAAACGCATTTCGCAGTTTCAGTTTAGTTAGCCCACTTACTGTATGATAGCAGGGAGGCAGACGCTGATTACATGCCTATTACCATTGTGTCCAAAGGCAATATACGTCAGCTAGACCGTTATTTGAAACCGACAAGGTCTCCAGTGATTAAAGGCACATGTCGCAATCACGTCCATCAGCAAGTCAGTGGATATTTGGCCCATGCGTGGTCCTCTTACGGAGCACATAGGGTTGGGGGCAGTGCTCTCTTCAAATGGCGGACGCGTTGTTGCCGTACATGAAAACGGGGACCAGACTGGCTTATAATATGCCCTATTCGGGTCGCCCTGAGACTGCATAAATCATTACGTATCCGCACACATTTGTGTGATACGCTTTAGACAGACTCACATCCCGTCAGCCAGAGCATGTCGCCTCACCACCAGTCGGCCCAAAAGCGCAGCTGTTCAGTGGAACACAGCAGAGGGACGGATGCTGAGCGTCTGGCCTTCGTTCCGGAATTCGCACTTCATTACGAAGAGACGGAACCGAAAGGTGGCAGCAGTCCAGAACAAGGCGAACATTATTTGAAAAGGCCGTTAAAAACAAGCGGAAAGAGGGTATAGATGGCCACATTACGTAAAGTAATTCACCTTATACGTAAAGCAGATCTTAGTCAAATCCTCCAATTTCAGATTAAGTTGAGGCTGCAAAGAACGAACAGCCTCCTGGACACAGGTATCAGAGAGTGCGTGTATAACGCGCAGCCGGCAGGCCAGACGGAGACTTTCAATGCGATCGTTCGTGATGTCAGAGTAGTTGGCGCGAGCCGAAAGTAACAGGCGTTCCATAGGCAAGGACGGTCGATCGTCCAATACTGCGAGCTGTGATCGCCAAGACGCTCTCGTCGTCGTCGTCGTCGTCGGGGCAGGTGCCGCCACCACCGTTGTTGTTGCAGCAGGTGGCGGAGGCGGCGGCGGCGGAGACCGCGACCCGAAGGGAGTAAGTGAAACGGACCTCGCCCAGAGGCCGGTGGTGAGATTATCGTCACCCGCAATACATGGTATCTTCCGCTCGGAGGGGTTTGGTGAGAGGCTTTGAAAGAATCCAGAGAGGTGAATCAGCATCTCGCTTATCTCCTCACCAGCAGAAGCTGTTTCAAAGAGAGGAGCGTGCAGACGAAGAAGTTCCAAAGCCACCTGAAAAATAACCTGTTCAAACAAGGAGGTTCGAGTCAGTGGATTTCTGAGGCGCAACCGTTCGGCGAAAGAGATAAGGAATGCAAAGGGTGGCGATGCAAACCTAAACTGCGATGCTCACCCTCTCGTGAACAAAAATTAAGTTAAAACCAAAAAGGAGTGCGAAGGCAGACGCCATGAGAAAAAACTGCTACAGTGCGAAGAATGGTGGTAGTATGGTTATTTGAGGACATTAAAAACGCCTAGTCTGTGTTACAAGTACTATCCTCGTGCAGACGACAGAGTACCGATGAGACGGTATTGTTAAGCAGGATCTCCCAAGTGACAGACTGAGTCATAAAGGAGTGGCGCCTTCACTGCATATTGAGTATTCAATTCTAGTTCGATTATCAATTCTACCATCAGATTGACGGCGTACCAATGAGGCCACCATTTGGATCAGTATTGGCGAATGTTCCAAGGGGGGAAAGTAGAGAAGGGCTCTATTCAATTGCATAGGACTCTGGCTACTATGCGCGATATGTTGATGACATTTTTATAATGGCGAATGATCGGCTTGATTAGTTTCCCCTCCTGGATACAGTGAATTAAGGACACCCTGCCTTAAGCTCCATTTTGGCAGAAAAGCAGGAGGACTGCCTTACCCTTCTCGACGTCCTACTTAGCAGAAAGCCTGACGGAAAATGTTTAATGCATTCCGCAAGAAAAAATGAGCAAGGCAATGCCCAAACTTTTGCAGTTTTATCCTCCTAACTCGAGAAAGAAGCTTACTTCGCTGCTTAGCAAAACCATCTATGGGAATAGGCTCTCGACAACTTGCAGAACGAATCCGACTACATAAAAAAGATCCCCAGAAAAGGTTTCGACCAGAAGTTCCTCATAAGATATATTGATGAAAGTCCACCAAAAACGGACGTATCGACGGTTAAAAAGGAGTTCATCATCATATTGCTGTTAAGAGATGAAACGGCCGCGGAACTTCTACAACGCCGCCTAAACCCTGCTATTGCGCGCACGTACCAAATGACTAAGGGCAGATTGATTCTCTCAAGAATCCCCTTTCTTCGCCTCGAAGGTAATGACAGGCCACCACTTTAGGCCGCTCCCATGCGCATTTACACCTTCACTTGTTACTATTTAATAAGTTCTATTGGCCGAACGACTAGGTACCTACCTAACCGATGTTAGTATACTATCCTGCACGGCTAGTACAGTCGTGGTCCATCTGGTTGACAGTGGCGGGCGGGTAGATGTCAATCAAGCACTCCAAGTCATCTATAAAGCGCCGGTAAGACGCTCCAAATTCCTGTGCCAGCAGATACTTGCGTAGAAGGAGGCGGTCGCCATACGGTTAGTCAACCCAACCATATGCTCCCAGAAGGCGTAAGCCCTCCTGCCATTCCGGTCCAAAGCTAACCCCCCCCCTTTCCCGAATAACCCTTGTTCATTGGCGGTTTTTCGCCTTTTTTCTGCCCTGCCGTAATGTGCAGTATTGTAAAGGCCAGATGATGGATAGTCGGAGACGTACGTTTGCCGGCTCTGTCTATTACAAACTCATAATCTAGTCCCCTTCATCCAAGATTTTGTTTTACGAATGCTTACCTTGTCATGAGACAGACGAATTAACAGCGACTAACTATTCTCACCCCCAGGATGATTAGAGGACTCGTCTCTGTCGCCACAATGTGGAACTACATTGTGTATTTAAGGATGCTAGGCAAACGCAAGACGATTGGCAGTCAACTTAGTTTTTTGCACGACGAAACTAGCAGCAAAGTTGGAAAACAAAAATCCCTATTCTTTCGTTACAAAATAGGCGTTGGACGGGTAAAGATAGGACAGTTAACACCACTTTCGACTTCAGTAAATACTATTCTTTTCGCCGTATACTTGCCTTAGTATACTCCACAAAATCTTCCGTCTTTAAGCATAAATTAAGCTACGCTGAAAGGAATGTCTGCGACCTCTCCAAGGAAGTTTACTGTACAGTTTGTTGTTATGTGCCGGCATAACTGAGTCTTAAGTCGCCGAAGACCTACGTTGGTTGCAACTACGTCGGACGGTCCCAACATTGCCTGACGTCCAGGTCACTGCGGGAGGTCAACAAGGAGAAAGCTGGCCTTGCGGTGGTATGAGATGATAACAGTCTCAAGAAGGTATAAGTTTGCAGTATGCCGATGACAAGATGGCTATTCGTAGAAGCAGTCGGATGTGCCACAAGATGTTGAAATCGACAGCAAGGAACCCACGCAGCACGTTGAGAAGTCAAAAGTGATGCTGGCAAAGTGGTCTCAAGGGCCGAGTACCTGCCCTTTAGCGGGCTAGGGAATGGACACTGAGCAGGCCTCAGAGAAAAGCAACGAAGAACAGGTCACCCTGAGAATAATACCTACAGGAAAGGCGGTGTTGGGGGGCATCAGAGGAGAGTGTCCGAGTAGAACGAGCTTAAGGCAACATTCGACCCTAAAAGATGCTGAGTATCTGGGAGCTGTAGCAAAACTGGACCGATATGCTTATACGATCTGACGTTTTGAAGTTCGTAGCGGCCGCAATTCAATCTTCGTCCTTACGTCAAGGCGTATTATCAGCAGTCAGGCAGTAGCCAGGAGAGTGAAACTTCCACAGATAGTCGTGGCCTTCACCAAAACCAGGCATTCAATCATAAGACTATGTCCGCCAGTGTTGCGACTACGGCTTCAACACGAGGAACAGAAGATGAAGCGTGCAATGCGAAAGCTGCGAAACCTGACTACACTATGCACCTAACCACTTGCTGCATGTTTCCTTAGGCTACATCCGCATAGAGATGCATCCCTGTCCAACAAAAACTGACGAGAGACGACGATCAAACTGTCGGTGGGCATTCTGGTTCATATGTTATTGGCTGTAGAGGATTGCTTGTGTTCAAGCTGTAACCGACTGTTACCCGCACTTGACAATCTAGGCATATTATTCCATTTGGGATTAGGGTAGACAGCACGGATCAGAAGAAAATGTACACAAACTGTGAAAGCCCAACAAAGAAACAAGTTTGTGTGCAGACGTAGGGTAAGCTGAAGCAACAAACAAATTAGTAGGGTATAACTGCAGGACTTCGATCTTTGGCAAAAGATCATTTCAGTGCAAATACCAGTCATCAGTACTTAACTAGATTTCACAAGTAAATATGTCACCACACGATCCACAGACAGCTGATAAGGGTCCATCACACTACCATTGCCGTTCTTTGAAATTCAGAAAGTCAGGAGCCGATCGGGGACCAACCGCCCTGCGTGCATAAAGAAACCAGCAGATACAGTGCAATTATTATGTTTTTTTCTGCGAAACTGATCAACGAAAGTAGGTGACGTTGCACAACTTTGGCCACGAAAGTTTGGGTCATAGGAACGGTTTCCTATCAAGGAACGCACTTTTCGACAGATAAGGCTATTCCACTCATATATGCATGCTCTCATTTATTATCCGCTTAATTTGAATTTAATCACAAAGACGAAAAAAGAAAAACAAAGATTGAGCAAATTTTGGTGGGAAAAGGTAGATATCACAGGCAACACGGTGAACTGCCATCAGCCCATTGTCAGTCTGACTTAGTACAGAAATTTGGTGTGCCTCGGTTTGTATGTTTGGACACGTGACCTTTTTTTAAAGTAAGAATGACGATTGTCATCAGGTCTGTAAGTCTGTGAGGGAATTATTGACCACTTTCAGTCGGCTGAATAGATTTACAGAAAATGTTGCGCGGTGAAGTTTGAAGAATATGTCCAAGTTAGCGAATGTAACGGGGATTTATAACCTTCCCGGTTGGAGACGGGAACTGTAACATATTGCTTAGTAGTAGATGTCAGCTGGTCGTATTTCAATACCAAGCAAGACAGGGCGTGGAATAGAGATTGGGACAGCCGTTCCGGTGAGCACTGACTCTAGTGGCATACTCGCTCAGTTACGAAACAATCTTCCCTGGGACCGTTTACAGCTACCGTACCAGGCACGGATCTTAAAATTAGTGCAAGGAAAAGCTTGCCAGCCCTTCGATAACATCCTGAGATTACTGATGGTTCGTTGCTATGCGACTTCCCAAACGTGCACCAGACTGGAGTGGCAGGGCAGGATGGGATCTCCCGTACTCTCTTATGTAATACGGGCAGCTTCGTTAACGCCATTCCTGCGCAGCCTCCGACACCACCGACAGCAGTCCGCAGGTCCGTAGCACAGTGGTAGGACGTTTGGTTCAATGAAGGATGAACAAGGAGTTAGCTTTTGGTCTCGGGCAGTGGTATGGCCGGCCGGCGACGGTAAAGAAGCCTTTCTGGCTGTTGGCAACACTTCATGGAGGTTTTCCAATAGCTACATCCCTGAAATCACTTTTCAGATTCGCTGCCCAGTGCAACCATAATTGACGTTAGGGTACATTCTCCCAGCAATTAGTCCCCAACAGTTAATGTCTGCACTTGCTTCCTGCCACCGCTTATTCCTTTCTCGCCACCTTTGCCACTGAGATGAAAAAGGACATCCGTTCTCTGGCAACTTTCTAGGCAATATTATAGGTGACTTATAGAATTCGCTTTATTTATCGCAATTTTTCCTGTTTTCCTCGATTTTATGGTGCTTAGTGCTTAGTTTCCGAAAATTTTTAGGAATCCGAAAATAAAGGCGTTTCAAGTCCTGTTAGAATGTCACAGGCTAAAATAGTTTGTAAGAAAAAAAGCGATGAGTAAAACTACCTTTGAACCGGCGAAGAAGAAGTAGTCGATGATCAACACAGCGCATCTAAAGGGCATAGTGCTGCAAAAGAGAAAAAAACGTGTGCTATGTTTAAACGCCTGTGAAACTGGATAGTTTTTGTATTACAAGAGGTAAACAGTATTGATGTTGAAAAAGAGAATTCTGCTATTTTTCAAGTTCTGCGTTAGGGAAACAACGTCTCAGGATGACGATTTCAAAGGTTTGGATTGGGTGGCCTGATGACGTTTGTGGCCCAGATCACAAAAACGTTGTGGACTCGAATTTTTTTAATAGCAAATACTAATAAAAGAAGTTTCTTTGCGAGTCCCGTCAGCGGTTAGCCTGCAATTTACAGTAAAATGATGATCCGGTTACTACATTAATATCTACTCTAGGGGCTATGGTCATTAAAATTATTGGCTAGATGAAATTTCGAAGGCCCAGGCGCAAGTGGGTTAGTGCTCATGACGGCGTAGGCGAGAGAATCGAATCGCGGTCGAAGAGGTAAATACTGTGATAAGACGTAAAGTGGATAAGGACGCCTGCGCCTTCTTTCTATGTGCATCTCACTCGTATGTCCATTTTATCTTGGTCAGTGCTTAACAAACCGCGTTCA
>CACRXP010000804.1:87571-100229 GCA_902702965.1 Spirometra erinaceieuropaei
AAGCAACATTTGCTAGCAATTCTTCAGCAGTACGATAAACTACTGCAGATGTAAAATGAATTTTACGCAATGAATTGAAATTCCTGAATTCCCGAATTTCGCGTTTTTTGCCTACTCTGTCCCGGGCTACCGCACAAGCATATGTGGAATGACAAGGGTTTGCCGTTCCATCTTGCGCACGACTCTTACAGTTCCTTCTTCGTCGATACCACTTTAGCACATTCCTTCAGTCTTATATCCAGTCCTCTTTTAAGTCCTCTATTTTTTAGCATTATCCTAAGCCGCACTTTTGGCCCACTTGCACTAGACGCTTCTCCAGTAAGGATAGCTTTAACTTTTAAGGTGCATTTTGGCAGGCGTCAACATAGCAAGTTTTTTATCACACAATCCTACTGTGCCCTATAAGAAGGACCGGCTGTCGTTATTTGCAGGCAGTTAAAGAGAAATGAGATGGAAGGGGTTTTTGTCAACAATTGCCATTCGACTGTGTTAATACGTGCTCAATGAAACTGGTCGCTCACAAACTGACCCCTGAATACGTAGGACTGACCGCCATCGGAACCGCCAGCGATAATACATAATAGAACCAATTACAGAGCCCTAAAGCCGGACGGAATTCAGACCTAACACAAAGCACTCATGTTAGTTGACTGAGATGCGAATGGCTCAGCAGGCCCAGTAGATAGTGTGAACAGAAAAATTCTTCACTGCTCAGGCGCGCCATCTTTAGTCTGATGAAGTCATGCGGCACGCTTAAACATAAAAATGATGGAAGAGGCGCCAGGAGAAATGGCGTCTCAATTGGTGAGGGGAAAATGGACCGCGCGTGAGAAAACCGTCTTAAGAGGGAGCCAAGTCAGTCTCCCCCTTACCTCCCCTCCATGAGCAAAGACGATTTCTCGCAGAGCGGCCTAATTAATGCCTACGTTCTTTTTTCACTTTGACCCCTCCCCATCCATCCACTGGTCCGACCACACTGTCTGCCTACCAGTTCCCCAGTTGTTGTCTGGCCAACATTAAGTCAACTGTCTTCCTGCCCTTCCCTTACTTTAGTGCCTGTCCACCCTCTTTATCTTGCTCACGTTCTCACAACACCACCCGTACGCGTTAATCAAGCGTTTGAAAGGAAGCAGTAGGCAGCTTCCGTCTCCCTCTCCCTCCATTCCCAGACCATGGCGATTGCTATGAGACCAAATTTACACGGAGTTAAAACACATCTCATTCCGCCCAAAATTTTCCCTTAAATCTCACTCCACTCAAGCTCCTCGCCTAAATGGCCGTTCGCGGCACGCAAAACACCCTATTGTCTCAGTTAACGGGGCTGGGGCGAGCAGTTTTATAGCAGTCACCCTGACCAGGCATCATTATTCTTCAACTTAATCCCTGTGTGTTCCGACAGATACATGCTGGATTGTCCAACCGTCGCGAAGGACGA
Organism: Spirometra erinaceieuropaei; assembly: GCA_902702965.1. NCBI lineage: Eukaryota > Metazoa > Platyhelminthes > Cestoda > Diphyllobothriidea > Diphyllobothriidae > Spirometra > Spirometra erinaceieuropaei. The sequence goes on from CACRXP010000804.1 coordinate 89,007, forward strand.
GGTTGGTGCGGCCGTGACTGGAGTGTGGGTTAGTATAAAGTAAATCAAAATTACGCAAAATCTCCCCCCACTGCGTTCTGATGAAAAGACAACGTCAAGACGACCAGATGTGGACGTGGATTCAGCATGCTACATGAACTAGCCGGTAATTTCATATATTCAACGCCTTAATGAGGGTGTCTCAGATGTCCCAGATATGAAATAAATGTCATATTAGGTCTGCCTGCAGCTTGAAATTCATTTCAGAGGGGGCCCAGTTATCCCACCGGCTTTTCAGGTCATTACTAATAGCACGCAAGAGCTATTACCGAAGAATGCGAACAATTACGGCTCCCTGAGATGGAGTCCAAGTGATCCATCATCTACTCTCTAACTCCAGAACAGGGAACCGCAATAGTTCCGGCTCCCCTTCCCCTCATTACGGCTCCCTGAGATGGAGTCCAAGTGATCCATCATCTACTCTCTAACTCCAGAACAGGGAACCGCAATAGTTCCGGCTCCCCTTCCCCTCCTCCTAGCGCAGAAACCTACTGTGGCTCTGTGTCCACCCCTTTGAAGCCAATGGTCTGCCTGTCCTGTCGCGCCAACTGGACCAGTATGTTTTCATTTCGTCTGACGACGAATCGGCGCCACCAGCTCGAAAATCCCCGAGTACAACTCGATTTCCCTAAGAATCTTTCCCTTTCTTCACTATATCGACCCGAAATGAGCGCCACCTCAGATTTATATATATGGCAGCGAGGAGGGACGACGGGGAATGCGGGTAGATTGATACAGTACTTTTTCGGGCTTATTGTGCCTTCATGCTGCCAATCATAACCCTGACCAACAGCTGAGACCAGAAACACAAACATGCGCACAGACGCACCTGGCGCGATTGCTACACCACTGGGGTCTACCAGATGGGTCATAGGCACTTCACCGAACCGAAATTCATCAGTGCCTCATCACCTGTCATTCTCTGTCACTGCAGATCGGGTAGTTATTCAATCAGGAATGGCCACACACCGATCTATTGGCTTCACGAAGCAAACAAGCTTCGTATGGGTGGCAAAGTTCGCGAACAGGCAACCAATTACCAGGCCGAAGTCGGCCAAGTAATCATAGCAGCGAGGAGGGACGACAGAGAATGTGCGTAGATTGATACAGTACTGTTTCGGGCTTATTTTGCCTTCATTCAGCCAATCCGAACCCTGACCGACAGCTGGGACCAGAAACACAAACGTGCGCACAGACGCACCTGGCGCAGTGGCACTGATGAACTTCGGTTAGATAAAGCGCTTATGACCCATGTGGTAGACCCCAGTGGTGAACCAGCTGCGCCAGGTGTGTCTGTGCGCATGTTTGTGTTTCCGGTCCCAGTTGGTGGTCAGGGTTATGATTGGCTGAATGAAGGCAAACAAGCCCGAAACAGTGCTGTATCAATCTACCCCGCAGACTGTCGTCTCCCCTCTGCTTTCATAGCTTGTCCGACTTCGGCCTGGTAATTGGTTGCCTGCTCGTGAGCCCTATCGCCCATACGAGGCTTGTTTGCTTCGGGAAACCAATGGGTCGGTGTGCAGCCATTCCTGAGTGCCCTTAAGGCACAATGGAACGAGGGAGTTCCGTATGAACGAGCGGTGAGCGCCTCCTACCATTGTATATTCCCGATCGAAAACCGACAGGGCAACGGGCTCGTGGCCCGGTGAGTAGAGGCGTTGACTTCTAAACCAACAGGTCGCGAGTTCGAGGCTCGGGTGTTCCACACTTCGGGCTTGGGTATGGCTGGCTGACGACGGCTAATAAGCCAGAAATGGCCACTCCAGTCTCCCTTGTCCTTGTCGGTAATAACATACTACCCATATATACATATATATATATATATTGCTGATTGCAGAATAACATCGCCCACAAAGACAGGGGAGACTGTAATGGCTATTTCTGTCCTGTTAGCCGTCATCAGTCGGCCATACCCAAACCCCGAGATATGCAACCCCTGAGACTCGGATTCGCAACCTGCTGTTTAGAGGTTCAACGCCCAAACCATTGAGCTACGAGCTCGCTGTTTTGTCGGTTTCGATTGCAAATGCTCCTGCATTCTTCTAAGAATTTGCCGCAGTAACAATCCTGTAAGGTGCAAGGCAGGGGATGAAGCAAACGGTCTGGTTGGTTATTTTGTGTGATTTCAGATAGGACAACCGATTTTGATACATCAGAAAGGGTACATTCCGCCTCCGCCTGTCCACTGCCTGCTGTCTGACTAAGGGCAGCAGCAACAACTAAAATGCAATAGTCGGACACTCGTTCACACGCCTACTACCAAAATCCCCCATTCAAATCCTCAAAACAACCTTATGGCGATGTCCATTGTTTATTATCATGGATGGACTGTCAACGCCATCACTAACACTACCACAACAACCACATTGGGCATTATCAGTATCCTATTCATTAACAGCATCATATTCCCGAAACAGCAGATGGGAAACTAGGAACAAAAAACAAACCGACGACGTACCAACATTCGGATTCCTATAAGCATAGGCTGTGAGGACGCGACGTAGAGAGCTCAAGCCCTCTAAAGTGTGGTAAGCCGGATGCTCTGGTAGGGAACGATGGAGGTCACGTTCAATTTCGGAGACAATGGAGTTACTTCGGCCGGATGTTTGTTGAACAAGTTTTTGGTAATACCCAACGTTCGCCTTCATCTAAAATAAGGACAACATGTATCTACCGACATGCAAAAAACCTGTGTGAGAGTTACTTTCACCAATCTATTCTGGAGGGAATACGAGCGTCACTGCCGTCCGACACTAAGTAGCTAGAATCAAGGACATCTCATCTAAACCCTCATTACTTCATGGAAATAGCAAATCATAGTAAGATGGCTGCGGAGACTTGATGTAGCCCGACCCTGTCTAAAATTCCACTTAGCCATTGGCAAGCGTCCCACCTCGACAAGCCAGGCAAGTACTGTGTCTTACTTCATGAAGATATACGGTTCAATGTCTTACGAATGCGATGGTCGGACGTTCTCTTACTTGCCCTGAGCAAAATGCCTCAGTTTGACAGGCGTCCCAACAGTGCATAAGGCACAGTTTACCAACTTAACTGAGTAGTTTGTCTTCCCAAAAATTTGCACAGATCTCTGGAAGCAATTGAACGCGAAATCCCATATAAACTGGGTCAGGTCATTTACTTTCAACGTTTTCGTACAACGGTAATCCAGTACTATTTATCTACAATGTCGATTAACGGGTCCCAAAAAGACAGCACATGTCGGCGAAATGTCGCAAATGCCTGCTCGCAGGGCAGTACGTTTTGTGTAAGGAAGACAGTTCGCCAGTGACAAGAGGATTTCACATTAGAAAAAGTACTTAAACTAAATTATGAGATTTTCTCGACTTTCTGGCTCAAAAACCAACCCTGATGATCACCTCTGTCGGCAGTGGGTCTTTATAGGGGAGTCACATTAACGGTACCTTTTATTGCAATACATGAAGACCAATGAATGTTATGATCTGTTCTCAAGTAGCATGCCATGACATTTTGCGAGATCTGGATTGTTCACTTTTGCTCCACTTTTTACCCAACGATAAATCAGCTGGGTGAACGACTTTCAGGCAATATAGGGGATACTAGTTCAAAGTATTGATCCTGTTGTGGTTCGTTTCCTGTTATGAACATAAGGGGCTCGGGGTGTATAAAAGCAGAATGAATGTGGTCTAGTACCTGTAGTGGACGAGTAGAGCGACCCAAGTTTGCCCTAGCGAGTAGCGTAAAGCGGAAGTCATTGTAGCGACGGCCCATATTGTTTATCGGGACACCTGATGCTTTAAACAAATAATGTTTGCCACGCTGACAATAAAGTGGAAATGCTGTTACCGATTGTGGACTTCTGAAAATTCAAAGTAATTTAGTCCCAATGTTCTTCAGAAGTATTGCCTTCAGCACACAGTGAAGGAAGAAACTTATTCCAGCACACTATGTATACTGAACCGTATTCAGTAAACATTAAGTTGTAAATTAAGCGCAACCGTCGAGACCTCACCTCGTCTTCTGCCCCACTAAACAGCATCCAGAGCTCGCCCCGTCGACTGTGTGGCAGGCCCCTCATAACCAGAGTTTCTAATTGCCCGACGGTGTACATTGTTCTTCCACTGCCGTATGTTGAAAAGTACTCCTCCCACGATTTTAATTTTTCGTCCTCATATTCGTCAGTTGTTTCGTCCTTGTTAACCAATGGGTGCTGATATACGAAACGGCCGGAGTAATTTGTTTCGACGGGAAGGCAAACTAAACGAAAGAATGATTTTAAAAATATCTAGAAGTTTATGAAAATGGATAACAGTAGAGGAAGAAGGCTGATGATGTCACATTAACCGAATATGGAAAGCAGGGCTTCGTTGTCTATCGAGAGTTGGTGTGGGGCCCAAACTCCTTGTGTACTGACCTTCCTCATCTGTTGAAAGTGAGTCCCGACGCTTGAATATAAATTTGAGTTTTCCGACAATGAATCGATCGTATGACAAGGATCTGCCTCAAAGGCTGCGCGAAAAGATCACCCCGTCTCTATAGCCGAAAGAAATCGGAGGTTCAAATCGCCCGACAGCGATTTCGCGAACCAGCGCTGGCACTTTTAAGGACAACGAAGGTCTTCGGATAACCAACATAAGTGGTTTTGGCGGCCGTTGTTGCGTCGTTTCCCTTGCGAAATTTATACACGGTGCAATGACCAACATGATTACCTTCCGATTCTATCTCTGTCACTTTTTTCGGGCTAATGTTAAAAGCGAAACTTATATCAACACTTGAAGGAAAATACCTGACTGATTTACCAGGACAGATAGGTTAAATAGAGCAGACATGAACATCTAAAAAATAAGACTCGAATTATGACTATAAAAAACGATACTAATTTCCGGTAATCCTAATATTATGGTGCCTATGACAATAATATTGACGGGGACGGCAGCAGTCATCGTGGTTTCATTGACGTATTAATGTTCACCTGTATTGAACTTGGCGTTTTTGAATTTGACCAAAACGCATTCGTCAACTTACCTGCTCCTGTGCTGAAAGCCAAACTTTTGTCCATAAACTCACTTTTTTAGTGTATCCAAAATATGAGGATAAAAATCGTGGAACGCATACCCGGGGAACCGACAACAGCTGCAGCAGCATCCGAGGATTCGATTGTCGCTGTCTCGTCGTGGTCATTATTCTGAGCTAGCGTATCCTGTATAGACGTTGGGTTAGCAGCAGTAGAAGGGGGAACAGAAGAAAGACTTAAGTGGGGCTCGACCCCCGGGGAAGAGGAGGGCGAAGGCGTAGCAATATCACCGTTTATAGCCCGATGTACGGTCACGACCGCATCCTCAGCCACGTGGATCACGTCCGTGTCCTCACTAAAGGAAGAATAAATTCTGTGTTGAGGAAAGCAAACAACATGTACGGAGGACCGCACTTCTCCAATGTCGATAGCTCCTGTAGGTCGCTGCGAAAATAACTGACAGACTGAAATGTACCCGGGGGGCTATGTACTGCATCGGTTTTGCCGAGCGCTAGAGCAGGAGCTCTAATATCTTCATCGAAAACAGTCCACAACGTTGCTGAGGCTGATCCCTAGGAGTTTATAAGGCATTGCGGATGGCGAAGTAACTATCAAAAACAGAAATTCGTCGATTATCAAGTAATAACAGTATGATGACTAGCCGCATCTCCGTCGTCTGTCCTGCTGAGAAGTAAAGGACATCGTAGTTGTCGCAACAGCTGGCAATGCGCAAGTATCGGTCTGTCTCAAGTTGCGGAGACATCGTACGGCAGAAAAGGGTTCGCTTGCACGTGATCTAACGCAGCCCGGCAAACGCGCTTTACTACCCAATGTGGCCCTCGTTATGGTTCAACGCACTTGCAGTACAGTGCGTTCAGAGGGACATTGTGTGGGCAAACGACACTTACTTGCTAGCTATCTTCGCCCACACACGTCCATGAAAAGTTGCGAATAAAAGTTACTACTGAAGATTGCCATCGCGTATGTTAAGCATTACTGATCAATTAAACCGATAGAAATACGGCTCCCAATGTTTAGGATGAGACTTTTTGTGAGCTTTTTTCGGCGTGACTGAATGCACGAGCAGGGCGGTCAGTCGGTAATAAGAGTTCGAACATTTCTTGTCATAAAGCTGGATTAAGAGTATACGCAGGAAACTGACTAATCGATTGTAAGAGAAACTTTTGCATACTGATGGCAACCTAGATTGCATATCCTCTTCGTTAACCTTTATTTTCGTCCAGTTTTTCCTGATATATCTAAAAACTAAGAGTTACTGAGGCTGCTCGCCTAATTTGGTGCCCTGAGGCATGAACCCAGACTCAATTTGTCCCCCAAAATAACTCCGAATGAGCGATGCAGGTTGAAAGAACTAGGATTCGCGAAGTAAAAATGTCGGATAATTTCTGGTTTCGCGTCCAAAATTAGGAAATACGACATAGGACGCAGTTTAACAGCGTTTCGCTCTGACTGAATAGCGTTTTGACAATTTTCATGAGTTCCTTCGCGACTCGGTTCACATAAGGTCTGGCGGTCTGGACTTTGGCCTGATTCAGGCCTATGGTTCACGCGGATCCTTGCTGGTCATTCCTAGAAGAGGTAAGGCGTAAATGTAACTTTGTACGATTTTGCCTCGTTCCACAATAGAGCGAAATTTGAAAAAAAGCAGATAATTCGCTCAATGGGGCCTGAGAGGAGGGAATCTGAGCCAGTGGGTTAAAGAATTGTTCGCCAACTTTATGCAAGAAGTCTCTGTTATATCGAAAATTTCGGCGAGAAAGGTATGCTCACAATGGAGAAAACGAACCTGTTTTTTAAGTTGGAATTGGTCTCGCGGGTGAACTGCAGAAGGTGCTCTATCATGCCTACTCGGCTGTTGACTCTCATGAAGACGAAGACAGACTGTAAATAAGAAAAAACACAAAATTATCGATGACGGAAGCAAGAATTGTGGTTTGGCCATGACCAACCCAAAATGCGAGGAATGGAAGGAAGAGATTGTAACCTGAAGGAAAGATCATTAGTCTAAACAATGAAAACGGTAGGGATTGTGGAAAAACACATACTTTCACCCATAAGCCGCCTTGTTTTGAAAAGGTAGTTTCGTAGGAAGTTTGCAAATTATCCAGTAGGTTGATTCGAAATAAACCAAATGAATTTATAAATGCATTATGTTGGACTGAATCAGAGCCAGAGGTGAAACCCTAGAAATATGTGATGATCCCTGTGTTACCTGAAGTTGACACCAACCGTTTACTCTGGACGGGGTCGGAAGAATAAGAAGAAGAGGGCAATTTCCTGGGGGTGGGTAAAGGTACAAAATTTAATTGGTTGGCTGTTGACATGACCTATTTCAGAGTCGCTAGACAAGATCAGGGGTCATGCCAGATATGGTGTTCCAGACACGGATGAGGAGAATCACGAAATACCAAACCAGAAGGCCGGGTCATGCAAAAGCACTTAGTGAGGTGGGGTGAATTCGTCACACTTAAGAGCCCCCAGTGTACTCTATGCTTCCAACCGGAGTCAGATTAATCAAATATGACTCTCCAGTCCTCCAGACTGAATGATAACTGGCGAGAGGGGAACAGAAGTGGATATCTGGCCAACAGACAGAGCATGTGGCTGCCTGTTGAACCTTCAGACACTCGTTTATTTACTGCTAACAGGAATACAACAGTTAGCGTGCGCGCAGCACCTGCAGAAGACGATGGCTGAGAAGACTAATTTATGCATACCTCCAACTGGTTAGTGGTGCCTACAATATAAACCGAACAATACAAGACTTGCAATGAATTTGCCTTGACTGCTGGTGAACATGATGTCGATGCGATATATGGTGAGCATTTTCATAAGCCATATACTTCTAAATCGATCGGTCAACAACAACGACTGTGTTGTCAGTATGGTAAGTCATAAAACGAGTGTATACTACTTGCTGAACGTTGGCAGGTTATGAATATTACTCGGTTACCCTGTTGAAGCTGGTGGATCCCGGCTTAAATATTCATATCGACTTTCGGACTGGGCCTATAAAGCTCCCTTCCGACTGATTTACTCCAAGTCAGCGCATTGACTTCTGGAGAGATTAAAAAAATCAAACTTCAAAATTGGAGTATCTACCACAAGGCACACGGGGAGCGCAGAGGGGACCAATTAATCAGCCAAACCTCTCGCAGGCGTGTCATGCGGCTGCAAGAATATCGGCGAAACACGTGTCTGAACTCTTGGTTAGTACGTGTGATGCCAGTATTGTAAACAATGAGACAAGGACTATTCAAGCCTTTACTAGAACTAATTCTGCAAGCTTTCTCGAGAAACTCATATAAAGTGATCATGCATAGAGAGGAGAGTGATCTTGCAGTATGGGGAAAAGTAAGCTTGCCAGGCGTCTTGGCAGTTATGAATAGAATGCCCATGGCTGTTGCGGCATTTTATTACTAACTATTTGGATGCGACTGTTTGAACTAATGACTACATGATAACGCAGTTCACACAAAGTCTTTTTGAACTGTTAGAGCAGTCATATTAGCGACTTCCAGAAGATATATCTGAGTTGTACTGGCTTCCGGCGTTTGCTTTCCAGGGGCAAAACCTCGACACTCTTGCTAACAAGGGCACGTGGCCTAGGACGGGAAGGCATAGTGGTTTGATTTTGGTTGAAAGCGAAAATTATGCACTTTATAATGTGGACGTACGAAAGGGAATTGTTGAATATTTCGTGTGCTCTGATGACCGACTGATGAGATGACTGGTTCTACTCATATCAACAAGAGTTACCAGAAAATAAAAGGCAGCAAAGTGCCTTCATGGGCTCCTTGGCTATTTTATCTGTATGATCGAGGCGGCAGACACTCCGGGAAATGGGGCCTGCGTGTTGACTTAGTCATGGGCAATCCGATATATCTGTAAGTGATGGATAGTGGAGAAAACTGCAGCGAACAGTAGTTGTGGAATTAGGAGACTCCTGGACGTGACCTCAGGCGTGATTGAGCACCCACCCGACAGACCGGTTACTTGCTCAGAGGTCACGGTCCCCCACGGTATTATAGCATGGCACGTTTTGCCAATCATCCGGGAACACCTCCCACTATGTGCGAAAAAGAGAACTTCTGGAAGCAGCCGAAAAGAGGAATAATCGATGACAGGAACAAATTTGCAAGTCTAGCCTTTCGGGTCCCTGTTGATTTTGTAATGATTGCAGTAAGGTTTTCCTTCCTAACGAGGCCTCCATGCTGTTCGAAGCAATTTTGCAGCCCTAGACTGTTGTGCCGTAATGACAGATGGAGGTATACACCGCCAAATACAAAAAGCACAGGAAACCATCCCCCTAGCAGGCCCCTCTCACAACCGCTCTCCGATGGGCTACGACTTGACCGACCGTTGGGCTGACGGAGGGCGATGCTCCGCCCAACTCCGGTTAGACGTGGCGATGGCTAATGGCGCCGAGGATAGCAATATCCCGAACAAAAACAACAGCAGCATTCACCTATAATACTGCCAAGCGTAGTTTTCTGCAAAATAACAACTGCATGTCTAACCGCTGGTCTATAACGGAAAACAAAAAAGTATGAAGGCAAACAGGTCGTTCTAACGCTGGCTCTGTGCGTTTCTCATTTCTCATATTCTGCCTCATTAAAGTAATTTAGTTGTCTTTGAAAGTGTAGACTATATTAAGTAGCTGGCGAAAAGGGCTGTCTGCCACTGATTTGCCAACTGGTGGGATAACTCGATCCTCGCAGTCAGCCCAGTGTGTTTGTATGGAGCGGCGGACTGGCGTTCTGAGCGTCTAACTGCAATGGCTCTTTCTTAATGTGGCCTTTATGGCACTCCTACTCCGTGGAATCCGAGCCGGGTGGGACGGCACGCCTAGGGGCCGATCCAGCCACGCCAGCCGTCGCTTTTGTTGTTACAATCCTAGTCAAGTGTTTGTTGTGGACCTAGTTGCGGGTCCGGCCGTGCCAGCCACCTGCGTCCTCTCCTGCCTCCGGTCTTTTTGATTCGGTCGTGACGCCGGAGCCAGGTGGGGAGGAGGAGAGAGTGCGGGAGATGTTTTGCAAGTTTACTATCAATGTAAACTAATTCACCTACAAATCACCGGGCCTGCTCTCACTCCGCTGTGGAGAACACGGTGGAAATCGTCGGTCACGACGGTCGAACTGTCATACCACTGAGTTACCCGAACGTTTAATACGGACATATGAGAACAAAGCGTAGTGGCACCGTTTCTGAGTAGCCTAGTTAATGCTACTAAAGCACAGTCCTCAAACTGTAATAGAGGATGAGATTAAACTCCGCGTACGCAAAGGTAACATCCAAAAAGCAACTTCCGAAATGGTTGCATCAGGGCAACACAAAGTGTTTACCGCGGCTGTAGAGAGGATCAGGTCTAAGGTCTCGCTGTTTGGTGCAGGTGACTGCTGAATATCCACACTGGTCACCTCGCGCAGAGGAATTACAAGTGACAAGAAGGGACCATTCTAAAAGGAAGACAAAGGTGGGGCGTTAGCGCATCATCCCGCGGATCCTTCATCTGCAAGGGAAACTTTGCCAGAAAGACCATGGAATTCGAAGGCTCAAACACGGAATTCCACGAAAGGAACGACAAAAACAAAGCTATGAAACGATTTTTGGGCTACACAGTTGCTCGGCAAATAATATTAGCCCTCGAGCAACCTTCAATGCTGATAGCTGAAGCTTCCAGTGGGGTGAGGACGCACACTCGCGGAACGGACAAACATTTCCACTTCAGTAACTGATGTCCTGTCTTTTTCGTCTCAGCGACGAACCGGACCTCTAACCTAAAATTCGAGGCAATATGCTAACACTGGCAGGATAGTTACCGTTATCAAGCGGGCTGAGGTCCGAAATAAACTTCAGTGGTTATGAATGTGCATGAACGCAATGACACCGTACTTGAGCGAATGATTCTGATCAAGCAGCCTGAGTTCATGGCTTCTGACCGGCTCCAACAACCAGAATCGCGGGCAGACATAGGTGCACACGTATGGATGCAAACACGCAAAAGCGCATGCATAAACATCACATTATTCGGCGTCTATTCGCGGTCTGGTGTCTGAAAATTTATGACAAACACACAAATACACTGCTAAACGCAATAAAAGTTAGCGGCGGAGCCGTATATAGCTGTTGAAATGTGAAATCTTGGGTTTCTGTGGGCCGAAGAGTTT
>CACRXP010000804.1:124776-138347 GCA_902702965.1 Spirometra erinaceieuropaei
GAATGTTTAACTGCGGCTGAAATATCATTTATGTAAAGCAAGAACAAAAGAGGACCTAAAACGGTACCTTGTAGGACACCGCTCACAATAGGACTTTCACTGGAAAGTGAAGATCCCACCAAAACCTTTTGTTTACGATTCGACAGGTATGACCTGAGAAAGTCTATTAGTGGACTGCGAATTCCCATAGCTTCCAATTTAACCAAGAGTCTTTTATACGACAGGCTGAACAGAAACCCAAGGTTTTATTTCACTATCTTAACAGTAGACTGAAAAATTATGACCCGGTCGCGGTGCTGAAGGATGGTAATGGTGTAGAGATCACTGAGAACAGCGAGAAAGCCGAACACTTAGGAAAGTATTTTGCCTCGGTTTTTACTAGGGAAACAGAGTTTCGCAGTCGCAGTGCTAGCAATGCTGTTGAGACTGCTGGTCCCGTGCTTGACTCCATACTGTTCCCGACAGCTGTCGTGGAAAGGGAGCTGAAAAATCTCAAGGAAGCAAAGTCCTCGGGTCCCGACAATATTCCGGCCAAATTCTTGAAGGAACTGGCGAATGAACTTTCCAAACCACTGGCGCACATCTTCCGCTCGTCATTCGAATTAGGGAGGTTGCCATCGGAATGGAAGACAGCAAATATCTTTCCGATATACAAGGGCGGGGCTCGCACTAATGCTAACAATTACCGGCCTGTTAGTCTAACCTGCATCTGCTGTAAAATAATGGAGGCCATAGTTAAGAAAGCAACTATGGAGTTCCTGGAGCAGGGCCATTTAATCTCAGACCTGCAGCACGGCTTTAGACAGAATCGCTCGTGTCTTTCCAGTTTATTGCTCTCGACGGAGCAGTAGACTCGCGCACTGGACGACGATGGGAGGGTTGATGTCATATACACAGACTTTAAGAAGGCGTTCGACAGCGTCCCACACAAACGCCTTATCTACAAACTTTCTGAAATTGGAATAAGAGGAACGCTGCTGACATGGATAACAGATTTTCTTACCGGGAGATCGCAAACCGTGTGCATTGAGGCCTCAATGTCAACTCCTACTCCCGTTCTAAGTGGTGTACCCCAGGGCTCCGTCTTAGGGCCGTTGCTATTCCTGGTTTACATTAACGACTGCGTCGACGACCTGGGATGCAGGGCCATCATGTTTGCTGACGATGTTAAGCTGTGGAGACCCATCAGATCTGATGCAGACAGGTACGCGCTGCAAGACAGACTCAACCGCCTGAACAGTTGGTCAGCTCTTTGGCTCCTCAATTTTAATGTGGACAAATGTGTGGTCCTGAGACTCCGCACAAGACGGACCAGTAAGGAGGACGAGTCCTTTCAATACGTCCTTGGTGGTCAGCCCCTTTCAAATGTTGTGGAACAGAAAGACCTGGGCGTCCTAATGACCTCCTCGCTGAAACCATCTTCACAGTGTCAAAGGGCAGCCAAAAGTGCGATAAGGGTGTTATTTGCGCTGAGGCGAGGATTTGTGCAGATCGACAAGGAGCTATTCGGAAAAAGCTATGGGGCATTCGTCCGGTCTCACTTAGAGTATGCAGTCCAGGCCTGGCGACCGTGGTTGAAGAAAGATTATCAACGACTGGAAAGAGCACAGGCGATGGCTACGAAGATGGTCAAGAATCTTCATCATTTGCCTTACGAAACCAGGCTGACCGAACTAAATCTGTTTCCCCTAAATTACAGGCAACGGCGCGGCGATCTCATTCAAACCTACAGGATTGTCAGAAGCCGTGAGTGTGCCCTAGACTTTGATGAATTCTTTGAATTGGCCCGGACTGACCGTCTGCGTGGTCATCCGTTCAAACTGCAAAGGAAGCGGGCTCATTCGGACGTCCGACGGAACGCCTTCTCTCACAGGGTCATCGGGGCATGGAATGGACTTCCTGATGCCGTCGTTCTTTCCGACAGTGTCAAATCCTTTAAGTTTAGACTAGACGCTCATTTGTTGTGAACCTACTGTACATATAATAATGATTGTTTTAGCGGCGGCAGTTTGCGCCTGGCTCACACTTACCGCTAACTTCTTAACTTTTCGCATTTGCTGATGTAATTGATGACTTTATTTCTGTTTATCGATATGAATAGGGATCTGAAGGGCTAAAGCCTCATTCCCTTAATAAACTGACTTAAACTGACTTAAAAATTTACGACATCCTCAACACAGTGAGCTTTCTGTGCCTTTGCCGATGCTCTTTCAAGCGCCATTTGACACTGGAACACTTCCTATCGATTGGAAGCTGGTGCATATTACTCCGCTACACAAAGGAGGTAACAGGGCAGCGACGACAAATTACAAACCTATAAGCTTGACATGCATTCTCTGCAAAGTTATGTAAAGGATAATAAAGAGTGAACTGATGCAATTCCTGGAAGTTCACGGCCTGCTATCGAACAGCCAACATGGTTTCCGGAAAGGAAGATCCTGCACGACAAACCTGCTGCAATCTCTCCAGAGCTGGACCCCAGCTCTCGACGACAGACACGAGGTCCACATAGCCTTCATCGACTTCCAGAAGGCGTTCAACACTGTGCCACACCAAAGGCTCTTACATTAGCTGAAAAGAATAGGGATTGGTGGCAACTTCCTTAAATGGATCGAAAACTTCCTTGTGGGTCGACACCAGGTTGTGTGCATCAGTCGGGGAAAATCAGATCCGGCTATGGTCGATAGTGGTGTCCCCCAGGGTTCAGGAGTGGAACCAATTTTGTTCCTTATCTACGTTGACGATGCCGCAAGAGCTTTAGACTGCGAAATAGCAATGTTTTCTGAAGAAATAAAGATATGGAGTGTAATTCGGGGTCCTGCCGACGAAGACAGACTGCAGATGAACTTGAATCGGTTGGAGGAGTGGTCAAACCGTTGGCTCCTGCGGTTCAACGTTGCCAAATGTAGCATGCTTCGCCTAGGCAACACAGTCAGATCCGCCAGCGCAAGAGACTACTTTCTGGACGGTGCAGCCCTACAAGAGGTCGAAGCCCAAAAGGACCTCGGTGTGCTTACGACGAGTTCCCTAAAACCATCCGCCCAATGTTCGAGGGTGGCAAAAAGCGCAATGTCCGTACTGTACGCCACCAAGCGTGCGTTTATGGACTTTGAAGAAGAAGCATTCTCTAAGACATTCGGAACATTCGTCCGGCCGCATTTAGAGTACGGCATACAAGCTTGGAGGCCGTTGGCAGTTGAGGATCAAAACTGACTCGAAAGAGTCCAGAGGAGAGCCACGAAGATGGTTAGGGGTCAAAGCTCCTTTCCTTATGCAACCCGCCTAGTAAATCTGAACCTCTTTCCTTTGAGTTACAGGCAACTTCGCGGGGATCTCTTGCAAGCCTTCCGCATTGTAAAGGGATTGGATTGCAGTCTGGCCTTCGAGGACTTTTTTTAATTTGCTACCACGACCAACCTCCGAGGTCCCCCGTTAAAACTGCGCACTCAGCAGGCACGGCTGGATGTGCGGAAGTTCTCCACTTCGGGTGGTCAAACCATGGAATGAGCTTCCTGCAGATGTTGCGATGTCACCATCTATACAAAGTTTTCAGAAGAATCTGGACATATGTATTTTTCGAAATGACCAAGAGCGATGAGATGTCGAACTCACTCTCTGTAACTCCTTCTCACTTTGTCCCACCATTATGGGCGTGTTCGAACTATTTCAGTCCAGAACATATATCTGTACACCACACATTTTTCACGTTGCAAATAGGGTACTCAAAGGCTTACGCCTATTACCCTCAATAAACTGAACTGAACTGAACTGAACACAACATCGACTAGTTCAGCTATTCTACGCTCACAGATACTCGAAACTACATTAAGTATTGACTATCTGCCTAGTGATTGCAAACAAACATTACTAGCACTGTATATAAATGGGTCGCACCAAATTGCTCCAGATCAGTGGATCTCACAAGCACTTTCTGAAAACAAACAGAAGAAATATTAAAAACGGAAGTATTGGGTCATCTTGAAAAAACATCTTACACAGTGTGCATCAGCATGAATTCATAAGTGCACGATCCTAGATAACTAGTCTGCGCATATACAGGGAAAATTAGACAAAATCTTTCGCAATCAACCTCTCAAATGATGCAGTTCACATTGACTTTAGGAGCGCTTTCGACAGTTTTTCTAGTGCACGGCTGATATTTTAATTGCCGTATAATGTTAATGATAGGAGACTACTGAAATAGTTGCTCGACCTTCTCACAGGCAGATCTCAACGTGTTTGTATTGCTATCGCAAAAACACAGTGGGTGGCTGTTCAGAGTGGGATCCCACAGGGGAGCCTTCTGGATAATACTGCGTATTCTGTACATGTGAGTGGCTGCCTGGATTACCCCAACCGCTGGGGGTAGTGTTGTTTTGAGGATCTTGAGTTAAATAAAACAACATAGAACAAAAGGATAAGCTGCACTTCCACATTAACTTGGATCGGTTGCTCCAGCAATGGGGTGAGAGGCTTCTTAACCCCACTTTTAACCAATGTCAAGTTATTCAACTTTAATCTCGTAACAGAAATACGGATAACCGCGCTTGCCGGGCTAACCCCTTTGCTTCCTCATTGCAACACCTACGTCACCAAAATGTTTGTGTTTTCGGAGTTGTTACCAGCGGTCTTCTGCTAACAACACACAATTCTGCACAATTCTCCATTAAAAATAAGTGCTTTCCGCTGCCGTCGTCTTTCCCGAAGTCTGGATTTCAAATGTATGTGTGGGCTCCGCCAACTTGCCCGGTTAATTTGTTTCGCTGTGTATACGATTTCAGAACTAATCGTATGTCAACTTTAATCGTCAAAAATAAGTCCTAGATTGTTGAGAATGCTTCCTTTCAGATTTCCTTGATTTGTACGTCACTCCTCCCGAAAAGGCTACCAATGCTGAGGGTTTTGCGCATTCCCCAGGTATGCGTGCAAGTGCAAACTAGACACTCGTTTGCTGAGAAACTACTGTGCATATAATCATGATTGTGTCGGTGGCGGCAGTCTGCGCCTGACGACTTTCAAATTCCCAGAATTACTGGTGTGATAATTGATTATATTGCTGTTTTTGTATATGAATTGGGGGCTTAAAGGCGAAAGCCTCATTCATTTAATAAAATGACTTAAACCCGGTCGGACCTCCACATCGGCCAGTTTACCTTTTGACCTAGGACATGGATTTCGACTTTTTCGACGCCACAAACTCGCTTATCCCAACTGTCTACAAGTCAAAGCAACCACTGTCTCTTTCCGAGTCCTCTCCCACATTCGTCAACCCCCATCCTATATTATCCTCAACAGCGTATCGTGAAGCTTAAGCGTGGCTAACCGTAAAAGGTTGGAAAATAAGGGACCAGTGAAGTCTTCGTTAAGATAAAAAAGCTTCCTCTTGAACATCGACAGACGAGTCGATTACATGTTGCTGACAGACGAGTTATTACAAAGGAAGGTTACTGTGAACGAATAAAATGGAATTAACTTTGAAGTGGGGATGAGATGATGGGCCCCCATGCTTGTATCACGACTCGGCATGCTGACTTATAGCCTGCCACCTTCCTGACCAACAGTTGTCTCAACGGCTTGCTGTCATGGAAACCCACCGATCCGACGTACAGGTAGCGGACCGTCATGTGTTTGGTGCAGTTCAGATAAGAAATGGCTAAATAATAATACAACTTATCCACTTGCTTAAGTACGGCCTTAGGAAAAGAAAATATCGTTGAGATAGTCAACAGAACAACCAAATCACTCCTTTTTCGAGTTCCAGGGAAAATGGTTTCTTGTTGTAACCTATCCCAGGACGGTAAAAAATTTAAAAGGTATGTGCCAGAAATCATGTTTGGTCCAACACTTTCAACGTATACGTGAGTGATTACTTAAGAAGACGGCTATGTAGGGTCACACGCCCTGTTTATGTGAAACGTGTTTTTAACAGCATGAAATTATGTCTAGCCACTGTGAGTGAGAGAGTGTGGCGGACAAGGATGTGAGATCAACTTAAACCACGCACAATAAGTTCGTTTCGTCTACTGTCAGAAGTCAGGGAGCTGGGAGGACTAGTTTATTCTGTACACAGGGCAGGTTGCCGTAGGTTGGCTGTTTGCTTGCAACAGAGATAAGCGTCCGTTCACGGAGAGCGCTAGTCACGGTGTTTAGTCTACGCGGGAGTGAAAGTCTGTGTCAGTAGGTGGGGGTGACTGGTTGGATGCTGATCATGAGATTGGATGGATTAGGGAGGATTAGGGGGAAGCATAATTACAGGGGCTTACGGGTATCAAGCCAGGTCGTCCGACGCGCATGAGGTGATAATTGTTTGTGGGGGCAGCCGGGGGTCACTGCAGCTGGACAGGAGGGGGACCCAGTTATAATCGGCGGGGGTGGTTGTGTGTCAGCGGCCTGGCAACGATTGTCGCGGCCATCGACCGAAAAAACGGAGCCGGAGAAAAGGAGAACTGGAGCGGCTGCTACAAGAGTGACGTGGTCGGGTAAATGAATTTTAGATGTAAATGGGTCAATATATGATCTTGAATGTAAACTGAGATCAAAGACGTTCTGAAGATCAAAATTAAGTTGAATGAATTAGGCAGCATTTGTGACATTCCATAAGTATGCGGGAAAATGGACAAGCATGAGCCCAGGAGCATTGTTTTCTTAGATGTGTGCGCCTAGAAATCAGTTAATACACTGTGCTCGAGTACGCATAATTCCATCATTCTGTTTCTCAATATATTCGGCCAGATTTTTGGTGCGCCTCCGCCATTCCATCCGGTAGTTTACGCCATTTGGATACTATAGTTGCAGACATACTGTTATTTGAGCCTTATGGAAAATTATAACACTTTGCCGGTTTAGTATCTGGCTAGTCAATCCGATTTACTTGACTTTAGTGGAATATTTTTGGTCTATTGCATCTGTACCGAGAAATGCCAGCTTGCTGACCCTAAAATATATATGGATTAGAAATCTTTGGGCTGGTTCTTGCCGCCTGTTCTCTAGACCAGTGGATCGGCTTTATTACAGTTTTGTCTCCTCCATAATCACTCCACCGTCTCTTTACCCTACCTCTACGATAGTGAACATAGGACTAAATAGGATGGGGGTGAGTACGCAGCCCTGCTCCACTACATTGGTCATTACGAACACCTCGGAGATTTCCCTGCTGTCCGTGACACGCGCCATCATCCCATCGTGGGGATCACTGCCTGCTTTTCCACAGTCCATCGTGAGCCACCGTATAGAAGACTTTCGTCAGATCCACGAAGGTTGTATAGAGGTGGGTTCGCATCTCCTGGCACTTCACTTGTAACTGACGGGTGACGAAAGTCATGTGAGTGGTTTCATGGCATCTTCGGATGCCACAATGGCCTTCCGGGAGTAGTCGTTTCCAGACAAGGATCCTACAAACCACTCCTGAACTCGTCTCACATAATTCTCCACAGGCATGGACTGGACGCCTATCACGCGAGTGGCAAGCGCGTTCTTGGTTCCTTCTCTGTGTGACCTCTGTGGTACCATAAAACTTGTGAAGCCCGATCTGTCCACTCTTCTTGCTTAAAAACATGATGCTTTGTACGGGAGGCAGATCGTGTGCGACACGCGCAGGCGTGCTATTCAGCTCTCAGGTACAAGTGCCCAATCCCTGCGTCAGATGGCTGACCGGCTCGGACGGACGGCTGAAAACTGGGAGGGGAAAAAGCGAGAGAGTTAGAATCTAAGGACTCCGTCCCTGCTACAAACAATCGGACGCGCCTGGATCAATCACGGTGAACCAAGAGCCGCGACTTGAAGCGCCACCAATTGAAGGGATAAATCAGTGATCTTCTAAAGGCGGAGAGTTGGGTCCCAATGCCTCCATCTTAGCGTGGTCTTTATGACACTTCCACTCAAGTTGGATCTTATCTACCCCTCCCCCTACTAATTTCTGTGAAAACCTGGTCCGTGTGCGACACGTCCAGACGAGCTGTTTAACTTTGTCAACCATCACGCCCCATTCCGCCTTGGGTTTTCTTGACTCTATCTTGACCTCTGTGCTCACGGGTATGAGAGAGAAGAGAGTACGGTAGACACGACGCAAGTTTGCTATTACTATAAGCAAACTCAGGCGCAAGTCACCGACCCTACGCCCACCCTGCCGTGGGACCGACAGTTCGGCAGTCGATTTCAATGATATCCACCGTGTGCTCCACAGTTGAGTGAGAACCGGGACGGTGGCTTGCGTTTCATCTACCTCACTCGGCGGTGATCGTTGGTAATGACAGTCGAACCGTCAATTACTCGGCAGTTTGGCTCACCAATAGTACCATCGGCAGCACTGCCCATCCGCGCGCTCCCCGCACGGCTAATCATCCTGTTTAGTCCGTCTTTCTATATATTACATTAGCAAATAAGAAAAGTAGCCAAAATCACGCTGTCAAACGCCACTCGGGGGTGTTGGGACACAAGTAAACGCAAAACATCATCCACCGCCCTGTAGGGTCATCTCCCGGAAATAAAAGTCCTTGCCTCCGGTTCATGGCATTTACCACATTCTAGTTTACAAGGAAAAACCCTTCCGTTCAAAAAAGACTAGTGTCTGATGTAGACCTGAGACAATTTGAAAAGAAAATAAATGCGAAGATCTGTATTATACAGCCTCAGCTGTGGTCATACAGGTCTCCCTGGAGGAGAAGTACCGAAATTAGCTTGTTGTGACACTAATTAGTCTCCTTAGCCGGAAGTGCAGTCTAAAATTGCACGAAATCGCGCCTTTTACTTGGATGCTTTGTCTGCCCCTTACATCCGCATATCACTGGTCTGGCATATTTCCAACAATGTTGCCCACGTTTTGCTCTCTGAAACCCTATACCCTGGGACCCATTCAAAGGACGGTTATACAATTGGTAGAGGTCACCACCGGTCAACTGTACATTTCTTGCTCATGAATTGGGGCGTCTCAGCCTATCATCGAGATTTCGTGGGAATTTAACGTGCCTGAAGTCGGCGCTAAGGGAGTCACCTAGAGGAGTGAAAGCAGATATAATGAACTCTCAGCATGCAGTAGCTGACTTATCTCACGAAAAGCTGACCGAAATTCTGGAACATGTCCTCGATTAGGCAAGTTTACCTAGGCTGGTTTATAATATTCATTATTATGCAGAATAATCCCAAGATATTTCAGTCACGACAGGATGTCGGCTTTTGCATGATTTTTTTCATCAGCGGCCTGTGAAAACCACTCTCAACATAAACTAACTACTTAGGTAATGCTGGTTTTGTCTTACCCATTTTAGATCCCCTTATAAATTCCAAAAAAAAATTCGTAAAAAGCGTGCACAAAACTTTTTTCTGTGTTCACTAGGTAGGCGACCACGTCTTCTCTAAACATGGTACTGGAAGAAAGGGCACCTCTAAGTTTCAAATACTCTTTCGATCCCGAATAATTTTGAACCGGACCTGCGGTTTCACTTACGCCTAAGATTTTCCAAACTACACGCTTGTATACTTTCCATGTAAGGAAAATCGTGCATTGGGAGAAGGTGGCGCGTACCGAATATGTTACGGAATCTACCCGTCTCTAGAGTCTTACGGCGAGTAATATGGGCAGAATAACATTACCGACAAAGACAAGGAAGACTTGAGTGGACATTTCTGGTTAGTAATCCGTCATCACCCGGCTATATACCGTCCCAATGTATGCAACCCAATAGGCTCAAACTCGCGACCTGTTGGTTAGAGATCCAATGCCCTAACCATTGAGCCAGGGGGTCGATGTCCTGCTGGTTCAAGCCTGGGGGGTTGCATGCCTCGGGGTTGGGTCGGGCTGACAACGGATAACAAGATGTAAGTGGACATTCCAGTCTCCCTTGTCCTTACCGGTAGTGTTATTTTGCCAATCATACATTTGTCTACCTTTTTAAGAAGACGTCGTATAGGAATCACACGATTTCGCAATGAACGTTGACCCTGTTGTATACCTCCTAAATAACATTAATAAACGGACAGATACGATGTTCTGAGTCGAAATTTCATGGTCTTAACCGAAAGATATTTTTCCCAGTGAGTACAAAGTATGAAGCAGGCGTAAGTAACTTATAAGTTACTTACGCCTGCTTCATACTTTGTACTCACTGGGAAAAATATCTTCCCAAAAATATTGCTTCCCAATGAGTACAGGAAAGAATGTTCTTCTATATGCTGTCTAGCAAATATATCTGGATTAAAAGGGCATTAGAATCCAATCGAAGAAATCCGTTTTGTATAAGTAGGCATTGGATACCGAGCGCGGCTTTTGCAAACAGAAGTAATTAAACGGTCTTGAGATTATGCTATATGATATTCATTACAATCCCACCAATGTAATCCGTTCTGCTTTAGAATGCATCCCTCAATTTCAGCTAACAGTTCGCCAGTTAGGTCAGTTATTATACTTCCGGCGGTGCTAATTGTATGGTTGACTCTGGCAGTCTGCTCCCGTGGTCGCCATTATGGTCGCTCATTCATGCCGCCGCCTCCAAACCGCCTAGTTCGACTGTCGTTGCTGATAATGTCCATGGTGTACTCCACAACAGGGCGAGAGCAGGTACGGTGACTCGCGAGTGAATTAGTTTTAAACGATGGTGGACTTGCGCAGCATCTATCGCGCTTTCTCCTCCTCCCTCATCTGGATCCGACGTCGAGACAGAGTCAAGGCGGGAGAGGGCGCAGGCGGCCGACACGGCGAAAACCCGCACTCAAGCGTACCACCACACCCCCTGGTTCACAACGCGTCCTGGCCAGAATTTTACAGAAGAAATGTAGAGGGAGACTCGAATCCCAATTGGCGCGGCGTGAGCCTGCAACCGGGCGTGCCGCCACAGCCCTAGTGTTGTCACTTGTTATGGGTGCGCATTCCCAATAACGCCTGCCTGACTCTAACCTAGCCGCCATGTTGATCCAGCACATCTACTGCGTGGCCCATTTTAGAGGCAAAGGTCCCCCTAGCACCCACTGTCAGTCGATTGCTTCCATCGCGCGTGACTTGCTGCTACTGCTTGCGGAGTCTTGCACACGACCCTGCTCTAGAAAAAGTGTTCCAACTTACTCTGTCTTCCCTGCGTTTTAATTTTACACATCGACAACTCCACAAAAGTCCATAATTCACACAGAAGTCTGTCACCTGCCGAGTGCATTGCAGGCATGCACTTCGGACGTGGCCAGCTTGTTGCATTGCATATACTTTAGGTATTGTGAAGTCATCAGAGCTACAAGTAAGTTGAGGTTGGATACGTGACTATAGAAGCTCACCTTTCTTTCTTTCTTGCGCCGTTTGATTTTGCAAGCGAAAGTGGCAAATAGTTCATCCATAGCACGTCTGACTGAAGAATTTATTCTCAAAGAAAGTTCATGATTAATTTACGAAAGAATAGTGGAAGGGTGCCTGCCAGCAACTTCTTAGTGTGTCCACAGTTGATAATACTGAAAGGGCTTCATGGAGGCCTGAATAAAATAATAAGGGGCTTCTGCTCGACAAATAAGTATTAGCGGAGTATCAATAGCGATGCTATCAGGACATGGCGTTTTGAGCTATCGTACGTCGATTACACTATAAAACACCCACAGATCGACGATGACAGTGTGACCTGACGGTCATTAATTGCCAATAAATAATTTATTTTTACTAACACTGCATCACTGGATACATGTCCGTCCGCAATCTGCTTTTTGGACTAGAGAAGCTAACTTGCAAAATCCCCTGAATCTATGAATATGCATGTTCCAAAAGAGCTAATCTAAAATAACCTTTATATGTCATGGGCGCCAACGCATCCTGACATCCACCCCCTGCGTCGGATGTCAAATATGCAAGCTATCCTGCCCGTTAGACAGAATCACACGTTCCATTCAGTGTGTAGGGTCTACTGACGACTACTGCAATCGTAAATGCAATGTTGTCCGTCCCTCAGTTGTCTACCAGGTCATGACTCGCGCAGTATCATGGCGCCGACGAACGATTCTACGCTCTGCGCAGCAGCGCCAATGGCAACTGATTGACAGGCTCTTGCAAGATTCCAAAACGATTAGCCCAAAGCTTCATCTAGTACCTGGGAAACAGTGTTGAAGATAGTACCTGGGCGACGGGAAGGCTGGTTGTCCGGTAGCCTAGCTGCTGGCTGACCGGCGCGTCCACAGGTGGCGGATGGTGCAACAGTCTTCAGTGAAGGTTGGATGCGAAATAATCAGACCCAGGTCTGACGAATAAGCAGTCGCGGACCAACAGCGACATTGCTACCAGAGTGCGGTGGGCTGAGGTCTGGCACGCTGAAAGCCTTATAAAAAAGCCGCAAAGCCCGATGACAGCACTGTGGCATGGCGACCGTGAACCGCCACTAAATAACTTTTCTTGTCCCCAATGCCTTGTGGTTAGGCTTTTAAGCCAAAACGCTAAAGGAGACAAACTCGAACAAACAATCGAAGCGGCTGTTAGGGACCCGCCTGTATCCGAAATTTCCAAGAAACCTCATAAAATATATCCCACTATAGTATTACGACCCATGCCACGGCGTCCGCGGGAACCGACGCGCGCCGCAACCCTGGCCCAGTGGCGCGGGCGAATAATATGCAAACTAGACTATTCAGTCGGGGACGGACTCTTGGTATTGAAGGCCGGAATTTGCGAACGTTCCTGGACCTTGGTACCCAAAGTCTGACCGCGCGCAGCCCTAATCAGTACAACGTGGATGTCTGCTGTCTGTCCGAAGTTCGACTTCATGACTCAGGCTCTCGAGAAGTAAAGGCCCCTGGAGTCCACTCACACTTTCCCCTGTACCACAGCGGCCCGCGCGACTCTTCTGGTAGACACGGTGTGGCGATCCCCCTTTGGCCACGAACATCTCCATCGCCTCTGTGTACGCACCAACTTCGGCTGCCGAACAGCGCGATAAAGATGCGTTTTACTCGCAGTTGTAGGCGTTAGCTGAAGGACTCCCTCGCCGCGATCTGCTGATTGTTGTCAGGGATTGAAATGGTCGGAATGGACCTAGTGACTTTACAGTCGTCTTATTGGCCGCTTTGGGATTGGTTCTTGACGTGGCAATGGCGAGATAATGCTAGACTTTGCTCATCAGAACCGACTGTCGCCAACAAATATCTGCTGACCTGGTATTCAAGCGACGGTCATACGTCCACTCAGAATGACTGCATTCTAGTCAGACCAAGGTTCACGAGCTGGGTTTACGATAGCAGATCGATGCGTGGTGCCGAGAATGGTAGCGCCCATGGGTGGAGTCATGTCCTTGTTCGTACATGCTTGAAAGTTCATCTCACATCCGCGCCAAAAATGCCACGTCCTAGACGCCTCGATGTCACGAAAGTCCGACAACCCAGCACTGACGAGGCCCTGAGCGGAGAAGTCCGGCCCTGCTAAACGACCCAAGCCAACGGAGAAGGAAGTAACCAGTGGTCGTCACTGATAAACGTCAGTCTATGGTGCGGCTGAGAAAATCCTGGAATATACCCAGCGACGCTACAGTGACTTGATCAGAGGAAGAACCCTGGAGTTGTCTGTTTAGAGGGGTCGATCCAGGTTCCGTAATGATGATTCCTTCCGCCAACTCCGAAAG
>CACRXP010000804.1:138656-157504 GCA_902702965.1 Spirometra erinaceieuropaei
ATGCGATCCCCCCCCCCCCTAAAAGCGAAGTCTTCGATGTTATGCAAGGGCTAGACAGCCACAAGGCACCCGAAGAATACGGTATATACGCCGAAATCTACAAGTCTTGTGTCGACACTCTGGCGCCCTGGCTCCGTGAATTGGCTGCACAAGCGTGGAGAGACGGGGTTGCTCCTGGTGACTGGGACTCAAGCATCCTTGTACCTGTCCTCAAGAAGGGAGACAAAATAATATGCGACAACTACCATGGCATAAGCCTCATCGATGTTGCTGCGAAGATCTTCGCTATTGTTCTGCTCAGGCGATTCCAGGCTGTGCGTGACACTAGGACGGGGCCCAATCAAGGCGGGATTTCGTGCTGGACGAGGATGTGCGGGCCAGGTATTCACATTGAGGTGCATTCTCGAATTCCTGAACAGCTACCAACAACTGGAGCCTGTTTTTGTTGACGTTGTCGCCGCGTCCGATTCCGTCCATCGTGAGTCCCTATGGCCGATAATGGCGCTAGATGGTGTAGCGCCAAAAATCATCGCCATGATCAAGACCTATTATCACTCCACCATCTCGCGAATCCTGGTCCGCAACAATCTTTCCAACCGTTTGGTATTCGGTCTGTCGTTCGCAGGGTTGTGTCCTGTCGCCCATTCTGCTCAACTACGCTATTGACTGGATTCTCGGGAGGACCCTACACGAAGTTGACGGTGTTGAATTTTCACCCAGCCACCGACTGACTGATCTCGACTATGCCGATGATATTACTTTACTTGCTTCAAATTTTGGTGATCTGCAGTTTATGGTGTCACGGGTGAGCGAGGTTGCTATGTCGGTTGGTTTATCCATAAACGTTGGGAAGACTAAAGTGTTTTCAAGCTGCATCCCTGAACAGATGGCACCTCTCGGGATTTATGGCTGTCAACTAGAAGTAGACAGTTTTAAATACCTCGGGGCGAGGCTGCTTCCGAGTGGCCAAAGTAAGGACTACAATGTCCCCCGAATCGATGTTGCTCGTCGAGTTTTTCAAGCTTTAGATTATGCCTATGGATCCGACGCGACCTCTCCATCGCCACTAAGATTTGCGTGTACCGTGAATCTGTCCAGTCTGTCCTCTTCTATGGTTGTGAATCCTGGACTGCGCGCATGAAGGACGATCGAAAACTGGCGGTATTTGACCGCCACTGCTTGAGGACCATCCTTTGAGTGACGTAATCCGCTTCATCTCAAATGAGACAGTCCGCACTCGCTGCAACAACATCACAAGGATAATCCAGGCCCTCCAAGAAAGTTGACTGAGATTGTTTGGGCAGGTTCTTCGTCGTCCACCTCACGAGCGCAGTGGTACTGCCCTCGACTCGGCACCTTTGCCCCGTTGGAGGCGTCGAAGACGGATTCCTCAAAACCTGGTTTGACACAGTTCGTCAAGACATGGAGGTGGTTCTTAGACCTTCGGTATTCGACCTCTATTATTGGCGAAGAGGAAGGGTTGAACTAGTCAGATCTGCTGCCGCGGATCGTCACGTGTGGAGAGGTACAGTTCGCGACATCATCAAGGCCGGTTAGATCAGGTATGATCGCAGACGTACCAAGTACATGTACCTGGGCATCTAGCTAGTGGTATTGTTAATCCAAGAATGCGGATTTATGTCTTTACATTTGTGAGGTACGAAGTCATTATAAGACAAGATTCAGACAGTATTCATTCGTACTCAGGGTGTGGTACAAAAATTTTAGGGTCAAGAATTGTAGAATTTATGATACGATTCCTTGGCGAACTTCATTAAAAGCAATAGGCTTCTTAATCCTACTGTATCGCAAGCCTGCTTCTAACGTCCATCGAGCTTTCTGGACAGTTGAAATTCGGAAAACAGACGATGAAAAAGAAGTAGATTGCATATGTGTGCGGGCATGTCGGGCTAACTCTGTGTTTGAGTCTCGGACCCTGAATGAGACCAACAAGCAGGGCGATAGCGGCTGCGGCCATGCGCTCGGACACGGCTTTGGCTACGCGTTGTCGAGAGGGCACCGCCTGGAAAGAAAAATGTGCGCTCTGAAAAGGATTCAACAGCTATAAGGGGTCTTCGACAAACCATCCTCAACCGCTCCAGCGAATTGGAAAACTTCCTTAACCGCCTTTGAGGTTCTACGCCACGACAGGAGCCGCTGTAGACACTGAATACCCAGCAAGACTATTTGGCTGCCCAACGGTGCCAGGGTCCTTTATGTCCAAAGCCGCGTTTTCTCGTGTCACGGTGTGCGAACAGTAAAAGCACTATGAATTGTAGACGGGGCGTAACTGCGTGGAGTAAAGTCTCGAAGTCAGACACACCAAGCGTCGCAAAAACATCTGCCCTCGAGCCACTGGACACTTATCATATCGGGTAATATTGTCAAATCTGTAAAGCAACCACGATATCGAAGAGCGGCTTAAGCAGTCCCGCGCGGTCTTGTGCGACTCAATTACAGCCTCTGCGACGAGCATGGGATGATCCGAAGAACTGAACCGGGAGTACGCGATACCTTAGTTTCGTCCTGCATGAAGATGCGAGCTATTGCTCGCGCGCGCGGAATATGCCAGCCACAAAAGACCCAACCGATGGTACCAAAGCTCGATGTTCCGAATTCGACTTGTCAGTCACGTCTCCAATGAGCAACTTGACAATAAAAGGGCAATACAACCGGATAGCTGCCACCTACGTCCTCGACGCAGACGGCTCTGTCATGCATTGAGCAGAATTGATGGCGAAATCGCCCGTCACGTCATCTCTAAATGCGAACTTAAATGGCGATGGCACCCAAGTTACTGACTGAGAACGGAGGAGGACCAGGTGAGAGCCGATCTCAAGCGTAATTCTGCCCCGTATTCACGGATTTTGCAGCTAACGCGTCAACTAGATAAAACCGGCGGGAGCCTAGAGTTGACTGAGCGCAATGGAAAACGATAATTTTAGATGGGGCAGGTCTCAGCAGGAAACTAGGTGCCGCACTTGTCAAGAAGTCTGTCATAAATAAAAGTATTGTATTAATCCATGATTGCTCATCGGTAAGGAAGGATCTGGTTAAAATAAGTTTCTAAACGCGTACACCTTCTTCCGATTAAAAATGACAGTCCGACTTCCTGCTTTTATCGACACCATTTTTCATTTCTAAACGACCAGTTTCTAACCGCCTCTAAGTAATTTGTGAAGATCCCAATTAACTGGAAAGAGTAACAATTTGCGATAGATTTTTACAGGTCATAATTCAATGTGCCAGGTAAACGTATGGAAAGGAAAACAACAAACAAGTTGCGTTTGATCAGGTGAGTAGGAGGATTGGTGTGTAATCACAGTAGGTTAGGTGGACCATCACAAAAATACGCGTAATACAACGGTGGAAACCACACACAAGAATCACGTTATCCCACGCATGATTGTTAGAAAGACTGGGGCTCTAAGGGGTAGTTGAACACAATTAGGATAAGCCTAGGTTGCGGAAGGGAAGTCCATACACTGGCGACACTTTGATCCAATATTTTGGATTTCGCGAACCAGAGTCGCGACATCTTCGTCCGACAAACCTGCATCGCCACGAGCGCGAGCTAGAATCTCGTCTTTCAGACAGACCAAACTGTCACCGGCTTTGGAAATCTGTAATTCTTTTAGAGCACTAGGGAAAGTGGTCTTAAGCTCTGAATGAGGGGCCTTAAGTTTGGTTCTAATCCAAGTGGACAACTGGGGCACAAGTTTTCCGTGGATAGGAAGGGGCCAGCCGACAATGCACTGTCCAAAAAGACCAGCTGCCGCCAGAGCTACATTGGCGAGGTTTGAGAACAACGGGTTGGTACTAGCTTCATTTGCGGCAGCAGTTAGTTGCTGCTCAATCTGAGTGGCTAGGTTTAGGGCAATAATTTTGTCTTCGCGTTTTCGCTTGCTGCCAGCCAGCGGACAACGCAGCACAGCAACGGAGAGGTTAACACCTAGATGATTAACAGCAAGATCATCACAGAGGATAAATATCTCATCCAGTGGCAGTCCACTGCCACCCAGGTCAGGAAGTTCTGCATTAGGACGGAGACAGGCGTTTAACCTTTGTAGCAAATCAGCTGCATCTCGGGTAGGCCCTACAGATGACAATTTGTGGAGCGCTTGGTAGAGATTTTCTCGGTCAGTCCCCGTTATGTCAGTAGGAGAATCGATGGGGGTTGGCGCGGGCTCGGCAACTGCAGGAACATGATCCGGGTCTGCTCGCTCGGATTGATCTTCACTGTCGTCGTCAGCATGATAAGATGTCTTCTTGGTTTTGCGTCTCTGTTTAGACGTGCCGTGAGCAGGGGTTGTAGGAACCTGCTTTACCGGTTTCATTTGGACAGTAGGCCATTCAACGTCATATAACTGGGCCAGAAACACGCAGAGATGATTTACAAATGCCGAGACGTCAGTACGTATTAAGTGACGCAGCAATTTAAGGCGGATGTCTGGGTCATCAACTCCAATCGCTCCACGCTCCAAAAGCTAGAATGGACACAAAAACAACCCACCATAAAGTTGTAAAATGCATAAATTTCACCAACGGAAAGCGCTTAAAACATTCATAAAAATGTTTGGCTGCTATGACTATAACCACAACAGAGGCGTTAGCATCGTCAGAAAACTGTCGTGCTCTCCTGAAAATTGAGGCCGGTATCAGGGCTTCTGTTGGCAGACGGCGTTGAGCACAGCTAAACTAAGAACAAACGGCTGTCCTACTGTACAAATTTTACCCAGCCATGTAATCATTGAGGTCGACTGAACTAAGTTGTTTCAGCTGAAGGATGTGGGAGAAGTGAAGTTTTCGGCAAAGAACAGTCACCTGGTGTTAAAATCAAGGTCCGCAAACACCTTCCGAAGTAATTGTGGGTAAAATTAGCACACGTCACATCTGAATCACAAGGTTAGTGGTCGAACAAAATTATAAAGTGCATAACGTCCGATTTGTTATGTAGACGGAGCATGTCACTCATCTGATCCCAAGTATGAGTCCAGTCATTTAGACTGTCAACTATATGTTAGGTGAGTTTGAGCAGAACATTAAGTAGTAGCGGCAAGCACTTCAAATAAAACGTCGCTCTGATACTTGGTAACGCAAGACTGTCTCTCTTTTGGAAAACTACACAAAACTAAAAGCAAGTAAGCGACCAGCAGACCGAGGTGTACCTGAGACACTTTTTCCGCTCTGGTAAGGTAGTTAAATGAGCAGGCACTTCAAATTTGCGGGAAACCTACCTGGATTGACAAAATCGTTTGTGTCAAAAACTCTTTTTCGACCATGAAGCGATTTCGGTTCTTCGATGTGTCTGAATTCTGCAGCAAAATAGACTTCAACAAGCTCGCAAATTTAATATTAAGTTCGGGCAGCAAGGCGTCGAGAATTCCTTCAGCCAGGTTTTCGGGAGCTTCAGGCCCGAGACTGCACAACAGAATCGACAGAAGTTTTTCTTGGGATAGGTACCCCTCCAATGTAAGACTTGCATCCATGGAGTCAAGAGGAATTTCTTCCGGACATTCAGACTTTTTCATGTACTTCTTTTTAACGCTCTTCGTTTTTATCTCGCGTGCGCCGGTACCGAAGCCACCTGATTTACCTTTCTTTGATGTTGCTTTGGTTGCAACATCTTGAGCTGTAGGCAGAGAGGATGATGATTGTCTTTGTGAGGTTGGGGCCTGCTGCTTGGACGCTGTCTCTGCAGCCTCGCGGATAGAGTCGTCAAAAAGGACAGCATAGCCCTGGAGACGGTCCCGGGAGCAGAGAAAAGAGTAACCGCATAGAGGAACCAGATTTGTCTTGGCCAAAAGTGGAGAAACAAGCCATTCTCTTTCTTTGGGTCCAAAATGCTGGGGAAGGTAACTCATCACATCTATCCATGGGTTCTCATCCGCATCATCGGTAAGTACCGCCTTTAACTGAGATAGAAGAGTACTGTTAACGCAAACATCGCGTGAGTAAATAGCGCCTGGGAAGTTCTTGTGGAAATATGAAACTGGATCAGCTATTCCAAGACGTCTGGCGAGGTTACACTCAACAAAACCATTTTGCGAATAAAAGGATTTGAGGTAAGAGTCCTGAGCAACACTGAAACATCGCGGTGTATAAACACTCCGGCCAGCCGTAAGCGTACCTTGCAACTTGCCGTTGGAAATCAACGTATCGAGGATATCTGAAAGCAATTTTTGAGGGATTTCTAACTTGGGTGCTGCAGATGAGACAGGAATTGGTGTCAGGGCGGCGGAAAAGTACCCGAGAACCTTGGCCTTCTGTTTATTCAGGTAGGTGTCTGTGTAATACTTTTCATTATCCTTGTGGAGTCGAAAGAGCACACCGTTGTAGTCCGTAATTATGTTTCCGATAAAGTGTGGAGGGAAAGCAAACATACGCGATAGTTCTACCGTACTTATGACACCGCGTAATTCGAATCGATCCCTCAAATCCTCTGCTACACGCCTAATAAAGGCCCTTGTAACTAAATCATTGCCGACGAGAACGCAAGCGTCAGCTGGGGAGTCGATAGCCGATGAAGCCACAAGTTCTTGAACCCGTGTCTCGATTATCGATAATTCGACATCTAAATTGGCCGAGAGTTCCAGTAAGCTGACGTGTCCGCCATGCACCTCGAGCTCCTCTAAGATTTCTCTGTCAAGTTCTTTAATCGTAAGAAGACATCGGCCGTCGATAGAATGAATCAACCGCAGTCGTCCCGATGATGTAAGGTAGGAAACTATGTCGACGCATGTGCGTTCGGAAAGAAAGTTGGTGCTTTCTGACGCTTGGACTTTCTTCAGATATGCAGAGAGTTCTTTTATTTCGGCCCAGGTGGACATTTCAAAACACTGGTGCTCTAATCTGACCCTGACAAGCGTGTCTCAACGCGTCACAGAAGCAGTTGGTTTTGAACCTCGGTTAAACCAATCGGTGAATTGAAACAATACATAGATTCGGCGAACAAATTTACTGATACGCACATTTAGCAGGAAGCAAAATTCTGTTGTAAATATAGTTTCATAATGCACTTGGGGAAAGTGCTGTATGGCTTTTTACTGGTTAATCTTTGCTGGGGTCCAGTTATCAGTCTTGTTTGGAATGCTATTGAGGTACAGCCCAATTAGACCTATTGTAAGATCGAAATTCATCAGACGTCAGAAACTCCCTCTATTCAACCAGTACTTTAGAAATCTTGTTTCTTGAACACACGCGGTCGTTTATGACCTACTGCTATTGCTTAACCGCTCGGTCTACTCGTGTTGTATAACCGTAATGGTTCCATGTTCAAAATTAGGTTAACCTATTTTCGTCCCTAGCAAACTTTCCGACTGCAATGCTTCCGGACTTTCTTTCCAGGACTATACGAGTCTTGGTTCGCTAGTTTAGTTCTTTGCTAATGAGGTCTGTAATCGGCGGAAAATGAATGATAATTTTACTTGATATATAGTCCTAAGTACAAAGATCCAACTGAGGTCGCTTTGAACTTTATTGACTAATCCAGACTCAGCTATAAGAAAGCGGACGTACAACACATTCTCTCGAGTAGCACATTACGTTCATTTTGATTAAACTCCTCTACAGTCGAGGTTGACTCAACCTTAATTTGCCGTGAATTGACTTCTGATTAACTGAAAAGGGCAAAACCTTTCGTTTCGCCGCAACCTTACATGGATTGAGCACATGATTTTTCCTTTCTCCTTTGTTAGACTCCCATTTTCTTAACCTAGTTTACAGTAAAATGGTTATAATATTATTAACCTCGAGAAATCCGTTTACCGCCCTCCTGGGAAACCCGGTTCAATGCTATTTCCCGCATACCTTTTTGCTTAAGTCTTTCTTAACGACTTCGTCTGCTCCTAAGTCAGTAGCCCTGTCATTCGTTTCCGAATATCTCGCTAGCCCGCCTCTACTGCCAGCGGCCTGTTCTAAATCACTTAGTTAATAGTAGTGAAAATCCGATTCCCAGGTGGCATATTAAAAGAAGAGGGGGCGTTCACCGGGAGGGGTTTATTTGAGATCCGACGTTTCGGGTAGTTTATTCGTCTACCCATCTTCAGGGACTGGGAGGTCCTGTGCACAGCACTCCTTATTATGGCGCCCTTTGTCCAATGCGGCCTGTGTGGCTGCATCCAACCCGCATGTCACCGTGACCTGAATCGCCCCCGTCGGCCGCGGTGATGACTGACGGCCCCGATGGTCCCGCGCCGTGACTGTCCCCCGCTAAGAAGGTTCGTAAAGTCAGATAGGGGGGAGGCAAATTGATGTGGCGGTTGACAGAGCGGTCGGTGGACATCCAGGCTTCTTGCACTTGCCTTGCTGTGTGATCGCCGCCCCGGCCCACAATCTCAACGGCGTCAAAGTTGAAGATGTGTCCCATTTGCGCGGCATGGGTTGCTACCTCCGACTTTGGGTCCAACCTTCGCACGGCCAACTTATGCTCGTGCATTCGCGTTTGCAGCCGTCGGCCGGTTTCCCCAACGTAGTCGCAACTTCCGCAGCTGCATTGGAGTCGGTAGACAACGGCCGACATCTCCTGCTTAGGGATCGGATCTTTCGGCCGCATCACTTGCCGGCAGATTGTTAAGTCAGGCCCGTGGGCAACACCCATTCCGAGTGGCGCGAGTGATAGAGCCACGACTTCGGAGACCCCTTTAATGTACGGAATGCTCCGCCACGAGTTTGGCTGACTGTGCTCCTCGTTCCGTTTCTTTGGCTGCCTCCGGCTTCGTTCAATGGATGCCCGTGGATAGCCATTGGCTCTGAAAAGTTCTCGGAGGAGCTTTATCTCATTCAGTTTGGCGGCTGGCGTGCTGCAATGAGTTTCTACCCGTCGGTACAGCGTGCGGACTAGCTTCGTTTGTGTTGTGGCGGGTGGTTGCTGTTGTAGCTGAGAATTTGCAGCGTGTTCGTCGGTTTT
Source organism: Spirometra erinaceieuropaei (assembly GCA_902702965.1). Classification (NCBI taxonomy): domain Eukaryota; kingdom Metazoa; phylum Platyhelminthes; class Cestoda; order Diphyllobothriidea; family Diphyllobothriidae; genus Spirometra; species Spirometra erinaceieuropaei. Next base: position 147,565 of record CACRXP010000804.1, read on the forward strand.
CTCTAGACCGACGTCGCTAGTTCGCCATTTGGTTGGCGGCAGACGAGAACATCCAAGAATGGAAGTTTGTCCTCGACTTCCTCCTCCATCGTGAACTGTAGATCGGGCATGATTGAGTTCAGTACTTCCGCATAGTAGTTGATTTTATCCTGGTCTTTGATCACGAAGGTGTCATCAACGTAGCGTGCCCAAAACTTGGGTTTGTACTCCTCGAATAGTCGTCTCTCGAGTTTTTGTAGAACCGCCTCGGCAATGAGTCCGGAGATTGGTGAACCCATTGGTGTGCCCTTGATCTGCTCGTATGTGGTCCCTTCGAAGGTAAAGAATGTCTTGAGGCAGTGCCCCATGAGTTCTATGAGATCCTGAGCTGTGGGCTGGCCATCGCCCCCGTCGTAATTTTGACGTAGCAGGTCACTGAGCGTTTCGACCGCAAGGGTCTGTGGTATGGACGTGAAGAGTGAGACGACGTCAAAAGACACCATCCTTTCATTCGGTTCGATCGTGACTGCCCTTATTTTGTCAAGGAATTGTTCTGCTGAGTGCACCGTTGTTTGTGAGCCTGCAGTTAGGAATCTTAGCTTCTGAAATAGCCAGCTTGCAAGCCCGTATGTGGGTGTGCCTCGGAGCGAGACGATAGGACGGAGGGGAACATCTGGCTTGTGTACTTTTGGGAGGCCATAGAATCTCGCCATAGCGGTTTCTGCGGGCTTTGCCATATACCAGTCTTTGACGGTGATGACCTTGTCCTTTTATAGTCGAGCCAGAGTTCTGTTAACCTTTGCCACTAGGGACTTTTGACTGGCGGCGTCGCTGACTTTGTAGGACTCTCGATCGTTGAGGAGCAGGAGGGCTTTGCGTCGGTAGTCCACCTTGTCGAGGATGACGGTTGACCGGCCTTTGTCAGCAGGCAGAATAACTATTTCGGTGTCCGCTTTCAGCTCCCTTAGGGCCTTTTGTTCATCTCTTAGCAGGGCATGGGTTTTCCGGTGCGACATGAGAAGTGAGGAGACTTGATGTCGAAGGAGGTCCTTTACCTCGTCTGTGGCGCCGGTTTGACGAAGCACTGATTCGAAAGAAGCAATGAAGGTGACCGGGTCGGCGTCAGTTGTGTTAAAACCAGATCCACGTTGTAGAACTTTTGTTTGGGTCACAGTAAGTTGTTTTGACGAGAGGTTATGTACTATCGTTTGTTCGGTTTCCTGGTCTTGTGCGGTCTGCAGTGTCATGAACTTTATCGATAAATCCGCATCTCTGTTAGCACGTTTCTTTCGTCCCAATGCTAGTAATGTGTTCTCCAATGAGGCGGCAGTCGATTCCCCACACCGGCGTGTAACAAGTATCCGGTAGTTTTCAGCACTGTGTGCGTATTTCTTAAGTCGCAGGTGACAATCTTGTATGAGTACCCTTGTCATTCGCCGACTATGGCGGAACACCGTTTGTTTAGCCAATTCCGTGTTGACTGGAGGCTTGTAGGAGAGGCATTTTGGCATAACATAGTTGGCAAGGCATCTGGATCACGCATTGGACAAAGGGCGCCATAATAAGGAGTGCTGTGCACAGGACCTCTCAGTCCCCGAAGATGGGTAGACGAGTAAACTACCCGAAACGTCGGATCTCAAATAAACCCCTCCCGGTGAACGCCCACTCTTCTTTTGAAATCACTTAGTGTTGCAGCTTCGTGTTGTTCTGTACGCTATTCTGTCGAATATTCTGTGCTGGATTCAAAAACCAGACCCGACCTTATCTTTAGCAAAGGACAGCTTCTTATCAGCTAGGAAACCCCCACATCTCTCTGCATTTAACAAGCCTCTGCGATTAAGCTCATGTATGACCACCATGGGCACAGTCAGCCCATCAAGCCTTTTCTTCTTCGGCATACCTGGCACCAAATCAAACTCGATCTACCGATCTAACGCGAATCTCAACCACTCCTTTGACCTTTGTCTCACTTCAGATTTCTTACCACTGAGGCCGCACAGCCGTCTGTCTACTATCAAAATCCACAGTCTTTCCTCTAACCCCCACACTTTTAATTTTTCACTACCAACAATATACGTTCCACTTAAATTCGCATAATATTTCAATGTCACAAGATTATATCCCCTAAGCTTTTAGACCTGCATCTTAGCTGTCTATTGTTAACTATCTGTATACCTTCAGGTCTGGAACCGTTGGTACTTATCCCTCGTATGATACTGGTTTGCAACCCAAGTATGCAATTCTGACTTTTTGTTTAAATGGTGTTGACCATGGCCACACTACCCGTAGTATACTAAGCATTAAGCAAATAAGTTATAAGTCTGTTATAAGCAAGGAGGCTCAACTTAGGATCGTTGCTTTCAAGATGCCATCCGACATTATGCGCCTAACCAAATCGTGGATCTGCCACGAGCCTTCTCTCTCACCGGTACATCTCATCAACCAATACTTTTATCTTCTCTTCCATGGTCGAACTCCAAACCCGCGAAAAATTTGGGCAACCAGTGCGATGCCGATAATGATCCATTTGCTTAATTAAACAGTTTTCTTCGCAGCCGGCTGCGCTCCATGAAATCTTATCGTCAGACTTAATTTCTTTCTACCAGTATCCCCTGCTTTTCGTGTCTCTTAATTATCACGACTATTACTACATCGTTACCTCATTCGAAGCATTTTTCTTCTAGTATTTGATGTGCGATGTATGTGTCGATCGTTGCGTCGCCTATTCCTTAGTTCCCGTAGGTCGTCACTGATGAACACTCTAAAACTTTCCTCTTCTCCTTTTATAGATGACCTTAGTTTCTATCATCCAGATCGAATATCTATGTTTAGTGGACGCCTCTTTTAGGCTAGATCGTACTTAAAACACTTCCTGTACGATCTGAACGTCCCCACATTCGATAGAAACTTCTGCTTTGCATCTTTTATCCTTTTACAGAAAAGAAAGGCTATTGTTAATTGCGTCTACGTTCCTCCAAGCTCATCATCCATTAACTATGCACGGTTTTTCGAAATCTTTAACTCATGTTTGGAGTCGGTCATCTATGTTAAAATAATCGCTGATTATTCCAACTTCCTCGGAGGAGATCCCCTTTCGAACTTCCGTCCATCTAGATTTCGGGTTGTTTAAGGTATTATTCCTTTTCTAAGTGACCTCAGTTGGCCCACGCATCAACAACAGATAATCACACTCTGCATCTGCTCTTTACTAGTGATATCGCCCTATTTTTCGTTGCTTTCGAAAAGCGCCCTGTCGAAAGTGACCATATGCTGATTATTTTAATAACAATATAAATGTACGGGCCTAAAGAGGATTTATCCAAAGCAGACGCATGCTCGCAATATTGCCTTTTGAAGACGTGCTAGTTTACCATTTTCTTCTTTTTGTCTTCATAAAGGCCAGCGCATCCTTAACCTGCTTAAATTTCGGTCTCATAAACAACAACTTATTCAGCAGCGTTGTTGGAGGATGGGGATGGCACGGCTTTCTTTCCAGCAATGATACAGAAATTCTTCGTGACTTCATATTTGTTGCTTTAAAGGCCCCTTAGAACTTGTATCATGCAGTTGTTTCAAGTCCTATCTTCCTAATTCCATCCTCCCTTAATTTCCTCCTAATATACTAGATTGGTTGAGAATGCGACTGCAAGACTTGTCCACTAGTCATTTTTCCACCCATCTAAAAATCACACAAATTTTCGAATTACTCCCGAATATGCGTCGTGCGTGAGACGAGCAGAGGGAATAGTTTGCGCTCAGGGATCCGAACCCTGCGAAATCCGTCTCAGAAATCTCCCGCCGTCGGTCTTCCCCCAAACTTGGTCACAAAACCCCCTCTTGCTTGATGACAGTCAAAGGTTCCTCATCAACGACAATGACAAAGCGCAACTGGCTATTGCTCAGCTCAAACCGGCTCCATCCTTTTGCTCTCGTGCAGATAAATGTTTGATGTCATCGATGTTTCCTCTGAACCACTTTAAGGACGAATAAACCGTCTATGAATAGCACACCTCGGGAATGGGCGGTCTTCCTATTTCAATTATAAACCAATTGGTTGACTTTTCTAGGCTGCTTAGCCAGATAAGCTCCAGCTCGTCTTTTGACCGGATTCTTTCCTGAAACATGGATGTTATCTATTATTCTTTTAGTCTTCAAGTCTGGATGTTGGACCCATACTTATAACTATGGGAACGTACATGGAACTCCGTATCTTATAAAACCGCTCGGGAGGATAATTCCCAAGGGGATATTTGATTTTGTCTGATTAACCAGCTTCTGTCATCAACTTAGCATGGCTTTAACCTTGAAGTCTTATGAAACCCGTCAATTCGCCTGTCTTAACCTCGGCGTCTCACGAGTTAGTGAACAGCAGTAAATGGTAGTTATATACTTCGACCCAAGTAAGGCCTTTGCCAAGGTTCTAAGTATACGTCTTTCAGTAAAATTAGAATCCATATGCCTCTCTAAATCACGATGTCCTACTCATTTAAGCACTATCGCAAGGTCATTGTTAGTAATTCTTCCACGGGGACTCACTCGATCGCGGGCGGCGTACTTCAAGGCACGTCTTTGAATACCTAACTTTCTCTGTACATGGTAGTGACATTCTTACAGTAGTTATAACTTCGCGAACACTCATTGATGCTGATGACCCTGCTTGAGTCTGCTCCATTTCAAAGGACAGTACGAATGTTTGAATTGGAGCAACCGACTCATATTAACCCTTTCGGTGGAAGTGCAGTCCGACTTGCAGATGGGGTTGTCTTTGTGCAAGTACAGTTTCGCGGGTTCCAGTCCGGATTTCATAATCATTGAAATTAATTAATTGGTATAATTCCCCGCCATAGAGGAGCTTACCCTAAGTTGTATGAATCAGTTCACTTTATCACCTTGCGCAGGTCAAATTTCTGCAAGAGCGGCTTAGATATATCCTGTCCTTCTAGTTCTTGAATATTGCTGCTCTTCTCTTAGCCTGATGAATGCCGTTGACCGTAACGAAATCGGGAATTTTCGGACAGCTTTTACCCGATGACTCTTCTCTCGTGCTAAGTCCAAGATTTCTTATTTGGAGAGGTCGCAGTCGGCGAACACTGAATGTTTATCACCTAGGGGACTCAAAGCCGACCTTCGTTCCCTGTTCCACATTAATTCCAGCCCCAGTCTTCAGCGAATCGATCTCCTCGCTCCAGTGAAGCATCATTATGATACAGCTCACTCCACCACGGTTATTCTACCACCTCTTTGTTTCAAGTCTAACCGTTCGCTTTTTGCCTAGAGATACATTTTTTGGAATAACCTTTCAGCTAAAGCTGGGCGTCGATTGGATTTTCAGCATTATAGTTGGAACTGTGCAAAAAATCTTAACTCTGAAGGTTTACAGCCATTGTTATCCGCTTTATTCGCAAACCCGCTACTCAGAGTAGACATAACATGCTTTATTTGAAAAGAAGAGGAGGCATTGACCAGGGGGGGGGTTTATTGGAGGTCCGACTTTTCGAGTAGTTGATTCGTCTACCCATCCTCAGCGACTGGAAATTCCTGCGCACAGTTCCCTTGGTATGGCACACTTTGTTCACTGCGTCGCTCGCCAACGCCACCCGTGTGACTGCATCCAATCCGCATGTCATCGTGACCTGAATCGTCCCCGTCAGGCGCGGAGATGACTGACGGTCCCGATTGTTCAGCGCCGTGACTGTCCCCAGTTAAGAAAATTCGTAAAGTCATATAGGGGGGAGTAAAATTGATGTGGCGGTTGACAGAGCGGTTGGTAGACATCCAGGCTTCTTGAACTTACCTTGCTATGTGATCACCGTATCGGCCCAATATCTGAACGGCGTCAAAGTTGGAGATGTGTCCCGTTTGCGCGGCATGGGTTTCTACCTCCGAGTTTGAACCCAACCTTCGCCCGGTCAACTTATGCTCGTGCATTCGCGTATGCAGCCGTCGGCCGGTTTCCCTAACGTAGTTGCACCTTCCGCAGCTGCATTGACGTCGGTGGACAACGGCCGACATCTCCTGCTTAGAGATCGGATCTTTAGGCCGCATCATTTGCCGGCGGACTGTTGAGTGAGGCCTGTGTGCAACACCTATTGCAAGTGACGTGAGGGAACTAGCCACGGCTTCGGAGGCTCCTTAAATTTACAGAATGCTCCTCCACGAGTTGGAATGACCATGTTCTTCATTCCGTTCCTTTAACTGTCTTCGGCTCCGTTCAATGAATGCTCGCGGATAGCCGTTGGCTCTGAAGAGTTCTTGGAGGAGCTTTATCTCTTCCAGTTTGGCGGCTGGCGTGCTGCAATGAGTTTCCACCCGTCGGTATAGCGTGCGGACACAGCTTCGTTTATGTTGTAGCGTGTGGTTGCTGTTATAGCTGAGCATTTGCAGCGTGTTCCTCGGTTTTCTGCTGACCGACGTCGCTAGTTTGCCGTCTGGTTGGCGGCAGACTAGAACATCCAAGGATGGAAGTTTGTCCCCTACTTCCTCTTTCATCGTAAACTGTAGATCGGAAATGACTGAGTTCAGCAGTTCCGCATCGTAGTTGATTTTTACCTCGGTCGATGACTACAAAGGTATCATCAAAGTAGCGTGCCCAAAACCTGGGTTTGCACTCTTCGAATAGTCGTCTCTCGAGTTTTTGTAGAACCGCCTCGGTAATGAGCCCGGAGATTGGCGAACCCACTGGAGTGCCCTTGGTTTACTCGTATGTGATCCCTTTGAATGCAAAGAATGTCCTGAGGCAGTGCCCTGTGAGTTTTATGAGGTCCTATGCCGTGGGCTGGCCATGGCCCCTGTCGTAATTTTGACGTAGCAGGTCACTGAGCGTTTCGACCGCAAGGGCCTGTGGTATGGGCGTGAAAGGTGAGAAGACGTCAAAAGACGTCAATTTCTCTTTCGGTTCCCTCGTGACTGCCCTTATTTTGTCAATGAATTGTTCTGCTGAGTGCACCGTTGTTTGTGAGCCTGCAGTTAGGAACCATAGCTTCTGAAATAGCCAGCTTGCAAGCCCGTATGTGAATGTGCCTCGGAGAGAGACAATTCGACGGAGGGTTTATCTGTCCAGCTAGGGACTATGACTTAATCCAACACCACTGTGTGTCACTAATTGGCCGCTAATTTCATCGGAATTGTCCTCTGCAATGAAGGCATACGCGGTCTTTAGAGTAGACCTCATGTTCCGTCCGTAAATGAACAGCTGACGTTCGTAGCGATTTCATCTGTATTGCCATTCTACTGGTGGCTTCTTTGGGCAGCGAAGAGATTTTATGGCCATATTCGCTGGACTTTGGGTGTAAAAGCAAGTTCATTCTGATTATCATTATCCTCTGACGATGAACGTTTCGAATCCGCATATAGTTGCATCTACAGGGCGTCCAGTCACGCTTCAGTCCATCACAAAGTTATTTTCATTCCTCGGACGACCAATTTTTCTTCTTAATAACCTCATTAACCATATTCATTCAACACATTATTCGCCGAATCCTCCTCAAGAGGTTCAGTGTAGATTCCTCTGCCAGGATTTTTTCGTTATTTGCCGATCTTCACAGCTCTCCGTCCTCTCTTTTCTCCGACAATGCCAATGAGTTGGCATCCGATCTAACAATCATTAGCATTACAAACACGAAGTGGCGACTAAACATATCTGTCTATTCGGGATTTACTTGTAAAGATTTACTTCATGTGCTTTAACGGCACCCATACAGGTGCCCAGTAAGGCAGTTATTAATGCCTTATTCCAATTTTGGCGCAAGATGTCACCCACAATCCTTATACATTCCGGAAGCCAGATCGAAGGCGCCGTTCAAATAAATTTACGGTATGAATTATGAAAACGATTAATGTCTTTTTCATAGAGGTTCGGGTTTAGTCGAATGTTGGATAATTCGAATGGCCCTTAACTCTGCGTTTGTCCGGGAAAAATCTGCAACCCGAGGGGCGACCGCCGCTGGGAACCGAAATTACTGACCGAAAAGGTTGCAAGTTGTTGCATCCTCCACTCCGTTTCAGAAGTAGGAGCAGTTAATCATGCCAGGGGCTAAAGGAACGAAAAGTCGTTCCTAGTTAACTAAAGTAGCCATCGGCTGGATGGCAGATAGGAGCGTTGGCAGCAGCAACTTTGACATGAGCTAAGACAAGCTATCAAAATGAACAAATTATGTTTTTGTAAAAGATTCGCTTTGCAGTTTTAGCGCCAGAAAGCCCTCCTGAATTCAGCATATTTATAATAGTTCATTCGAAAGAAGACTTTGACGCAATTTAAGCGCTCACAGATAGCTTATCTCAGATCAGTAGTAAGTTAAGGGGGAGTAATGTCCAGTCAGTAGCATAATGCATGCGACTGTATAAAAAGAATAATATTCTTTTCAGCATTCAACATTCACTTCGTGCTGGCGGGTTTTAATTGCATTAGGCCTAAGATTCAGTAGAATAACTCAGATCAATCTACATAATGTGCGGACACTTTACGATACAAAACTTTTTACATGCACTAGTCAATCTTAGAAATGGAGCGAATGTCACTTGAAAAAGACTGCGAAGTTCTTGTCAAGGGAGCACAGTCATCGGGGAACTCCAAAAGCACATAAGGCGGTCAAACTTCGCGAAGGAATTTATCCGTCGGTTATGTGGAAATATAGCCACACAGTCGGGAAAAACAAAGCCTGAAACCATTTTCGACGGAAAGTTTACCTGGAAATCTTTGTAAAAATAAGCTGACTAGGCAAAAGTTATAAATGCAGTTACAAAACACTCGAACCGCATAAAAAACAGCTTATTTGATTTGGCCACCGCTCCGCAAAAAAGAATTGGCTTCGAAAGTTGTAGGACAAATCAGTACATAATTTTACTCAGAAAAAGCAGGGGTAGGTCTAAAACCACTACCAATAAGCCACTTCTACACATTAATCAACTTGGTAGTGTGACATGTGCAGATGACCGAACACGTGAGTTAGTTTTCGCCCCTAAGGCAGTTCAAAGATGGAAAGCTAAGTGATTAAGTCAGGTGAGCCCAGGAGGCATCACTCAAGGATAAACAGATGTTTTGTTTTAAAGGGGGTTATTCCAAGCAGTTGGAACTATTCTTCTGTTAGTTTTTCAAAAACGTACACTCTGGCAAATATACACTGTGCCATGGGTGTAATCTGTGCTTCGTACCTTATTTTATAGAATCGAGGCATCAAAGATAGTGTCTGAAGAGCACATTGGACACAGTCAAGCGATTACCAGTGACCAGCCTCACTGGTAGAACTCATGATCGGCACGTTGACTGTGGTTTGCAAAGACAAAAAGCGGTCAAAACATTGAGCTAATTAATCACTCCCTCCCCATTCCCGTGCTCTCTATAGACTTTCAAAGTGAAACTGGTCAAACTTATAGTCTAAAATCTCTGTTCCTGCTTAGATAATCCAATGACAAATCGCCCGGAAAAGAAAAAAAAGCTGTGGTTACTCTATACCTGGGCCGCTAAGAAGTAAACAGTATGATTCTCGATGCGCCCCGCCTCTCTGGTATGGACAAGTGGAGGAGGTGGGTGGTGGATGCGCCTTCTTCTGTGGTGGAGGTTCAAGGACGAAGTATCGACATGCCGGAGTCGTCTTCACTATGAGGAACGAAGATATGAGACGACTTTCTTGTCTTCTGTTGGGTGACGAAGATCGTCTCATGATCACTTCGCGAAAACAACTTCGTCATCGTCGTCAGCACGTACGCCTACTCTCCCGATGACTAGTTCCGAGTACGTAAAGAACAGATTCCACGAAAACTTGCATGCCTTCCAAAGATGTGCAGAATGTGGGTAAACGGATCGTTCTTGGTGACCTTGATGATCGCACTACCACAGACCACGCTGCCTGGGATGGAGTACTCAGTCTTCACGGAATTGGCTGCTGCAACAATAACGGGCTTCCTTTCCTACAGTCCTGCGCAGGACACAGTCTTTGCCTGATCAACACCCTTTGCCTCCTGA
>CACRXP010000804.1:157559-174243 GCA_902702965.1 Spirometra erinaceieuropaei
GCTCCTGCTGGGAAAAAATGCATAACCTGGAGGCGCATACTAATGCTTAAACCCAGCGGAGGAAGCCTCAGCGTACCATCCAGATCCCAACCATGGAAGCTCTCATCCATGCACGACGTCTACATCAGGATCGGCTGAGCAAAAGTGGAAGAGAATTCTACAGTCCTCGTCGTGGAACAGTCTGCACACGAAGCACACCGTAAGATGCAGCGACGCCAATAAAGTGGCATATTTCCGATGCTGGCACTCAGAGCAACAGAGAATGAGAACCATTCTCACCGACTGATTGGTTGACAAAACATTAATAATAATAATAATAATAATAAACTTTATTCAAGACCCGTCAGGATCCGTTCATAGCAAGTAAGAATAACTTTTTACATGAATTTTAAAACAGGCACGCAGAATCTCTACAACACTTAATTCATAGCCATTGAATAAATAGTGTGCTACGAAGAATTTCAAGCCAGTAGTGAAAAAAACTTCTGACATATAAATAAAATGAATATGACTGGATTGATATTACAGGTGAAAAAAACTGCCGTTTATGAAGGTATAAATAGCGGGCAGGACCGGCCTGCACGTGGCAGTTTATAACAGATTTCATGAAGGGGCATGTAGGCGGGTCAGGCGGAAATATCCTATATGTGATATTGAGTAAAAGGTTCAAAACGGGCATCATCAAGGCAGAATTCATATGCCGGATGAGGTCATTCATGTCAAAATGGCGAATAAAAAACCAGTCTCGAGGCGATAGGAACCCAGATACGATTGGTTACAGTCAGCCGAGTTTAGCCGAGGAAGGGGCAAAGGAGATGCGACCAGACTACTAGTATATGGCGAATACAGAAGGTTCCGCAAAGAGCGTCAATAGAGCGCATTCTGTGGGGGGAGGGGTACGGTACATGAATTAAAAAATCGAAAACATTAACATTTCTGATGAGGGATCCCAGGAAGCGATATTACATACGAAAGATGGAAATGTGAGAGGACGCGGTAATTTCGAGGCGGCGCCCTAAATTTCCGACGGCCCTTTATCGGTGTCATAGGGAAAGTTGTCCAGGAGGATAAGGAAAATAAAAGTTTATTCGAGCCACTATTCGGATGAAGGCGCAGCCTTCTCTTAAATGTGTTTAGATCATCCGAAGACCATATATTTATTGGAAGGTTATTCCAGAGGAAAGTATACCTGGAAGCGAAAAAAGAGAGCGCTTAGAGGTGGAGGAAGCGGGTGGAGTTATAATCAGGGAAGAATTAAAAAGATCGTATGGGCGACTACTAGGGGAAAGTGCTGAAATTCGAGGAAGACTTGAGCTATTATAAATGCAAAAGGGGAGACAAAAGCCTCATTCTAATCATCGAACCCATAAAAGTTTTAGGCTAGTTATCTGGCTTCTATCTGAGTAGGAGATATATAGGTGTTCGATGCCCATAACTTTTCTAATAAAACGTCTATGATCATTTTAGATTTTTAAACGACCAGCCTCGTTCATCAAACCAAAGAAAGGATACAAATACTCCAGAATGGGAAGTACAAACATACGATACAGTATTAATTTAATTTCAGGAAGATATAAATTGTGAGCTGTAGTGCAAACGGCAGTTAAACTACAAACAATAATAAATATCTTACTCTGAGTGGGGGATGCTGCGTTTCTAACAAGATAAATAACGATAGCAAAATGAGTATAAGAAAGGCGACAACAGGTAAATAAGTGTACAGACTCACGATAAATAAAGCCTTCTCCACAAGCGTTGGGCATAGGGTGAATGTGCTGGGTAAAATCCGAGACGAAGTCAGTGAATGAGGCTTGTCACTCAGGTGAAATTACGTGCAGTTGAATATAGCCAAAAGATATAAGAGTTTCGTGTCGATTGACTAAAAACGATTGACGCAAGTGAGTGCAATCAACGAAACAAGGACACCAAGCAGCAGACGGACACAAAAGTCACGCTTTTTCACAAGTCGAAACCAAGTGTGTGTATTTTAGTTAATTTAAACAATGGTACAGAAATGTTGAGGTGTACAAGAAAGTTTAGAGTGAAATATCGAAAATGTGAGTAAACCTACACAACTCCCCCACCAGAGCGTTTGTTGTACAAAAAACGCTCGATAAAAAAATGCAAAAAGTTACACCAAAAAGTCTTTGAGTTTGGCAGGAAAATGGATATGTCTACCAGAACGAGATGAGGTGCGTGGTGGAGTAGAAGGAGAATCAGGATGGGTGGGTTGGGTGGTCGAGTGTGGTGGTTGAGTCGAGGGGACCGAAACGGGTGGATCGGGTGAGGACGGTGCAGAGGAAGTCGGTGGCACAACTGACGGCGGGATGCACTCAAGATAGGCTGGCTTAAGTCTGTCGATGGAGACTGTGTCAGTTTTGTCAGCCTTCTAAATGACGTAATAATTGTCCATCCACTGAAGAACCTTATACGGGCCATCATATGGGGAACAAAGAGACTTGCGAATCGCGTCATGCCGGACGAAAACAAAGGGGGCAGATTTAAGGTCCTCATGCACAAACACACGTTTCGATGTCAGACGAGTGGGGGTTGGACGCAGTTGAGCCATGCGTTGTTTCAACTGCTGTAAGAAGGTGCTCGGGATGTTGGTGTTTGTCTTTGAAGACTGCACAAATTCGCCGGGAAGACGGATGGGTGCACCGTACACAAGTTCGGCGGCAGTGCATTGGATGTCCTCCTTGACAGACGATCGGATGCCCAAAAGCGCAGGAGGGAGATTGTCATCCCAAGAAGCTGATTCTGTTTGGGACATCAGTACGGACTTCAGTTGACGGTGTAGACGTTGGAGGCAGGGTGATATGCCGTGGTTGTGACGTGCGCACACCCGAGCAGTTTTGTGAACTCACGGAAGAGGCTAGATTGGAATTGACGCCCGCCGTCAGTAGTAAGGGTGGCTGGAATACCAAAGGTTGAAATCCAGTGCGTCAGAAAAACCATGGCGATATTTTCTGCCGAGGTATCCGAGATGGGAACGGCAATAGGCCATCGTATGAAACGGTCAACCGCTGTCAGAATATGCGTTTACCCGCGTGAAGGGGGTAGCGGACCAACTAAATCCAAGTGGACGTGGTGGAATCGAACATCTGGAACGGCAAATGCACTTGGTAGAGAAAATGTATGACGGTGCACTTTATTCTTCTGGCAGGCTAAACACTGTTTAGTCCAAAGAGCGATGTCAGAGTTCATCTTCGGCCAGATAAAACGAGTAGCGATTAGCTTACGAGAAGCGCGGATGCCAGGATGTGACAGGGAATGGAAATGGTCGAAAACTGTCTTGCGGTAGGATAGTGGAACAACAGGTCGAGGAGTGCCTGCGGACCAGTCGCATAAAATCGTGCCTGGTGATGCGGGAAGAGGTGCATCTCGAAGTTGCAGAGTAGTAGTAGTAGTAGTAGTAGTAGTAGTAGTAGTAGTAGTAGTAGTAGTAGTAGTAGTAGTAGTAGTAGTAGTAGTAGTAGTAGTAGTAGTAGTAGTAGTAGTAGTAGTAGTAGTTGTAGTAGTAGTAGTAGAACGCAGGTCGTCAAAGTACTTGTCGCCTGATTGGAGGTCTGCAAGCTTCGCCAGGTCGAAATCGGATGTAAGTGTGTTGACGTCCGGACGGGATAATGCATCAGCAACGACATTGTCGCTGCCTCGGACGTAACGGATATCTGCAGTGAACTGCGATATATAATCCAGATGACGAACTGCCCTGGACGAGTACCGATCTGGCTTGGCCTTGAGGGCGTAAATGAGAGGTTTGTGGTCAATGTGAACCGAAAAATCTCTGCCCTTTAAGAGGTGTCGAAAATGCCGAATGGCCAGGTAGATGGCAAGGAGTTCGCGAGAGAAGGTACTGTAGCGAGTCTGCGCCGGTAGTGGCTTCTGTTAAAAGAAAGGCAATGGCTGCAACTGGTTATTCACCTGTTGATGCAGGACTGCGCCGACAGCACTGCTGGAAACGTCAGTGGTCAAGATCAGCTGTGCGTGGGGATCGGAGCTGAGATGGTGGAGCAAAGTGGCATCAGCAAGAGCTTTCTTAGCTGCCTCAAAGGCTGGGTGAGCTGCTGGAGGAAGTTCGATGGGCTTTGCTTTAGACTTTAGAAGGTCAGTTAAGGGAGCTAGGGTCGCAGCACAGTGAGGGATAAAACGTCTGTAACAGTTGAGAAGACCTATAAAACGCCGCAGCTGAGTTAGGGTCTTGGGGACAGGGAATGACAGGATGTTATGCACCTTCTCTAGCAGCGGTATGATTCCATGCTGGTCGACGTGGTGACCAAAGAAATCTAGAGAAAAGACGCCAAAGATACATTTTTCGACGTTTAATTGCAGACCATGTTGCTGGAAACGATCGAATATCTGGCGCAAGTGCGAGGCATGTTCCTCTGTCGAAGAATTTGCGACGAGTATGTCGTCAATGTAGACATAGGTGAATGAGAGACCCCGCAAGATGTCATAGATGAAGCGTTGGAAGGATTGGGCCGCGTTGCGCAAACCAAACGGAATGCGAATGAATTCGAACAAACCGAAAGGCGTTGTGACGGCGGTCTTGGGGATGTCTTCTTCCTCGACCGGAATTTGGTGATATGCCCTCACGAGGTCTACTTTGGAAAAAATAGTTTTTCCAGCTAGCGTTTGAGAAAAATCGTGCATATGGGGAATAGAGTATCTGTCGGGAACAGTGGCTCTGTTGAGAGCGCGATAGTCGCCGCATGGTCTCCAATCATCAGTGGATTTCTTGGGTACCATGTGGAGGGGAGAAGCCCATGGGCTGGAGGAAGGACGAATAATTCCTAGGTTCATCATATGCTCAAATTCGTTCCTTGCTATTCAAAGTTTTTCGGGGTGAAGACCGCGAGGATGAGCGTAAACAGGTTGCCCCGTGGTCATTATGTGGTGTTTAACCGTATGCTGAACCTCCCCAGTGAACTGACAGAGCTTAGTGAGGGAAGAGTAGTCCTTCAAAATGTCAGCGAAGGATGAGCTTGGTACGTTCAATTGGATGCTAACCGAGGGTTCAGAAGCAGCAATCCCTACGGTAAAGAGTGTGGTTGTGGTATCGATGAGTTTGCGATGCTTGAGGTCGACTGCAAGGCCAAAGTGTGTCAGGAAATCTGCTCCAATGATGGGAGATTTAACGTCGGCCTGCACAAAGACCTACTGGAAACGTCGCCGAAGACCGATGTCAAGTGTGAGCGACCGTTGACCATAAGTGTTGATGGTGGTGCTATTGGAAGCCTGCAATGAAAACTGAGAAGGCTTGAGATGGTGGCGCCTTGGAGGCGAGATCACACAAATCTCGGCACCTGTATCGACGAGGAAACGGAGGCCGCTCGTCTTGTCACTGATATAGAACAGGCGACTGGGTCGTGACTGGCCAGCGGCAGCTGTCGCCGTTACTGGCTGGCGCGGTCGTTTCCCTGTGGTGAGGCCTGCAGGTATGTGCAGGGAGGAATGCACTTGCGTGCTTTCAAACCGTAAACCCGGTGATACCAGCACAGAGTTGTAGAGGGGCGCTCCCGAGATTTAGAACGACGGCGTGAGGGTGACCGGTTTCTGGTCGACTGTAAGTTATTTATAGCAGTGCACATGGTGCTCACTTGTGTGCCCAAAAGACGTACACTTTCTTTGAGGTCGTCATAATCGCTGCGGTGAGGACTGTTAGGTGGTCTTGATTGACCTGCTGGCATGGTGGCTCTGCGTGATGAGCAACGACAGGCCGACCGGTTCACACAAGTGTCACGTTCCAGTGAAGGAGTGCCTTCTGGACAGGAGATGGCTACTTTATCCGATCTGTCGGGCACCGAGGTCGGTTGAATATTGGCGCATGTCGCGCCGACCGGGTAACATTCGCTGACCCTGTCGGCATGACTGGCCACTTTGTCTAGAGAGATGCTAGTGTCCAGCATGGACAAAACCTGCTGCATAGGAACCGGCAACTTATCCAACCAGATTTTTCGAAAGATATCGTCGTCCATATGACGACCAGCCAGCAATGAGCGCAAGTGGCGCATAAGCTGTGAAGGAGCTTAATCTACCAGTTCTACCTGTGTGAACAACTCCCGTAGCATCCGGTTGACCGACTTGGCCACTCTCTGGATGACTGCCTTCTTTAAATGGGTGTACGGGTCGTTTGCAGGAATAGGGTCGAGAAGGTCGTCAACATCGACCGCAACGTCGAAGGGGAGACTTTGCACCACATAGGAGTAGCGGGTGCGTTCGCTAGTAATGCGACTTGTTGAGAAAACCGCCTAAATTTGACGAAACCAAACCCGGGGGTTGCTTGGTGTAAAAGGGGGTAGTTTGAAGGAGAGGGTATTGACGCCGAGAGAGTCTGTTTGAGGTTCGTTATCGGTCATAGTAAAAAAATAGGTTGTGCAGATATATAAAAACAGGGTCACCACTTTTGTAGTGTCAACGGCAATTAAACTACAAAAAATAATAAATATCTTACTCTGAGTGGGGGATGCTGCGTTTCTTACAAGATAAATAACGATAGCAAAATGAGTATAAGAAAAGCGACAACAGGTAAATAAGTGTACAGACTCACGATAAATAAAGCCTTCTCCACAAGCGTTGGGCATAGGGTGAATGTGCTGGGTAAAATCCGAGACGAAGTCAGTGAATGAGGCTTGTCACTCAGGTGAAATTACGTGCAGTTGAATATAGCCAAAAGATATAAGAGTTTCGTGTCGATTGACTAAAAACGATTGACGCAAGTGAGTGCAATCAACGAAACAAGGACACCAAGCAGCAGACGGACACAAAAGTCACGCTTTTTCACAAGTCGAAACCAAGTGTGTGTATTTTAGTTAATTTAAACAATGGTACAGAAATGTTGAGGTGTACAAGAAAGTTTAGAGTGAAATATCGAAAATGTGAGTAAACCTACAACACTTAATTGGGTCCTCTCAGAATTGATGGACTGTTCTAACATGGTTCACTTTATGTAGGTGCGTTTACTTGAGAATCGCATTTTCTCTAGTATTTATATGTTTCACTTTTGCATTCAGAAATTCTCACCCTTACTTAGCGACTCGCAACGATGTTTATCGACTGCTAAACGCACAGACGTTGTTACTTGCAGTAACGCTATTCAGGGCCCTTAACCCTCTTTCCCCATTCCGTCCCTAACCACACTGATGACGCCCGCGCCCGACTCTTCCACTTCATTTTCCAGCTGATAGTTTCTTCGGTCAACAGAGAGGAATACTTACCGTCTCTGTCCTTTTATAGCATATTATTTTCCTGATTGGCGTAGGATATTGCGAATACGCACATACTCACGACAGAGTCCCAACCACGCCCGTAAACAACACGTTTGAGGGGCCGAAAATCCTCACTACTGTTATACATGCTTACCATGTGAGACTTATCATGCTCAGATGTTCCATACGCCACCTGAATTTCTGCACGCGGAGCGTTATTGCAGTTCAATCACTTCTTAGGTTTATTGCTCACTCGCCATATTCAAAAAGCCAATGACCGGGCATACAATAAGACAATCCTTGTTCCCATAAGTACCATTTGTCATTTAGGCATATTTTTCACGCCTAGAGCTTTGTCATTATTAGAGGAGACGGGTGGCACGGAGGCTTTGAAAGCAGAAGCGGGGAACTAGGTAGGAGACAAAAGTCTGTGCAAGTTGCCGAGACACAATTATACTCAGTTGGAATAAAAGTGTTAATGACTTCCAGTCCACCCGCCCAAAGTGCGGTATGTATGCAAAGACAACTATTGAAACGGACAAGATGTTAAAAAAATAAAACAACTACGCGAAAAACACAATACACAACGAAAACTCTGGGTAGAACACATCGAGCCGGTTTTGGTACATACGGAGGAGGGCTGGCTCGAGTTAAGCACACGCTGGCTTCATATCCTTTGCACTGGAGAACCTCGTCATTGTATCTACTCCTGCGCCTCCAAATACGTTCAAAGCATTTTTTGGGAACTCGACGTCCAGAGAGCCTGCAATCAGCCCATTTGCACCTAGCATTCTTTATACTGGATTTTGTCGCCTCTTCTTTTGAAACCATTTCTCTTTAGCGTTCCCTGCGTCACTCTCGTGTCTGACTTTCTCGCTAAACTCTATGTTCTGATCAATTATGAGAAAGCGTTCTCTGCACGACAAGATCGCAATGCTGGCCGACATATGTCTCACTTATCCACAGACGCCTAAAATGCTCCGTTCACAGACCAAATACGGAATGTTCACTTCAGAAAGAGGTCAGTGCTTAGTCTAGCCTTCCAAACCGAATATTAAAAACCGTTCCTTTTAAAATGACGAAGATCTATAAATCTGAACTGTAAGTCCTGTAAAGTTATCTGAGGCCCACCATCTTTCTGTTGACCGTTGATCCGCTTCGAGAGCCCAGTTTGGAGACATGACTGGCTGGGGATTACAGGCTAACCCAGAAGCTCTTGGGCATCTCCCTGTAAGCGCTTCCCATGGTCGATTAGCAACTAGCGTTCACATGACGACAATTGAACTTGCAGAACTCCAGCACCCCGAGATCTACCCATCTCTCAGCATAAGGCTGCTCCTCCACTAACTACCAAACGGTCTTGACTATATTTCACAGACGGTCGGTACAGACTTTGACTGTTTTGTTGCCCCCCTTTGACTCCCGTAGATCGGCGAGGTTTGGTTCTGCAGCCCCATTGGATTGATAGCATATGGCTAGCTTACTAAAACAATATCTATTGACATACCTAATTTAGCCACTCGTTGGATTAGGAAGAGAAGACAAGGGCAAGCAGAGCCCGAAGCAGGCGCAAGGAAGCGCGTGAAGGTGGCACATACATATTCTCCCCGCGACATGGCCACTCGCTGGATTAGTAGTATGAGGGTGCAATCACAGATGGAAGGCCACGTAGGGGACCGCGTGGTTATTCGCATGCCTACTTAGGCATTCCTTGGATTAGTATAATAAAGAGGGCGTAAGCAGCACTCGAAGCACGCGCAGGGAGGCGCGTATGAACTGATACCTGAAGTAACCCGGGCTGGCGTATATACACTCCTACCCCGTGGCACAGTCACTCGCTATATTAAAATGGCAAGGGAGGTTCAAACACGTTATATTTGTAAAGCCAGAGTACTCGCATCTATTAAGCTTGTATTATGAGGCTGACCGTAAGGTATCAATCGAGTGGGACTGCAGAACCAGAACTCGCCCGTAGATCTTCAGTAACACTTTAGGTTTTCCCGATTAAGCCCTTGACGGCCCGCTTATTGTGTACGGCTGGAGTGGTGGTGGTGTTGTGGTGACATTGAGAATCAAATTTATAAGGAATGGGATTTTAAGGATGTTCCTAATGCCTCATTTTCGCCTTTACAGTTGGTCATCTAAATGTGAATTCTGCTACTTTTACATGTATATTTAACGGTATGATGTCTTGTTGTGGCGATCTGGGGGACTCATTTGCTTATTTACTGAGTGAATAGCGCTCCGACTTCCTGCCGTAACAAAACTACAAATTACCATCACGAGGTTCTCGCTCTCGTGTCTCGTTCTGGTTACGCATGCTTCTGACAATCTCTTGACGGCGACACAGGATGCCAAAAAACACAGAAAGCACCTGTATTTGAGCCCGACTCCTTTGGTTAGTTTCGGTCATCATTACTCGGCCAAACTGATTCCTTGGCTACGTAGTTGAAGCCACTTGCTTCGGTGTTTCCCGACTCTAAGTTGCGGATATTCCCTACCTCCCTTTTTGATCTCAAGGCGCCATCAGGAGATATTGTTGATTATTGTTAAAGTAGGACGTCAGTTCGTCCTGGACAACGTTGACAATCTTATTTTACTGACCAATCTTCTTCTTGGTTTTAAGACATGTTTGAGTTGCCACCAGGTGCTTTTGGCGATCTTGAAATGGCAAGAGCGACTTTCAGTTATGAGACCGTTTTTATGAAAGTATCTGCCTCATGACAGTCGCCTCCGGGTTCACCATTGAAATCCTGTTGTACTAGCAGAATCTTGCATTTTGACTCAACGCATTCTCCTCTTCAATAATATATGGTTTAGTAAGACCCATTACTACACATTGTGGCACGAACTGCAAGTTGTCCGGCCTGCTATGAAATGGTTCTGACGTACCCAATGAGTCAGAGAGTCCCTCACAGAGCACTACCCTCGGATCTTCATCCAGCGATCTGACTCAGGCGAACTCGTTTACCGAGGCATAATCAGGTGGCTTTAATCTTCTTTTTCACGAGGAGTCTTCCTTATTTTGCGGGGCAGAAACTGGGGTGCTTGTCAATCTCATCAGGCCTCAATCTTCACTCTTCATTTTACGTTCTTAGACCGACCTAACTAGGATGAACACTGTAAAAGAGGTGGTCAGCCATACCTCCGACGAGGATTTTGTTGACTGCCTAACGAACGATATAATTCTCAACACTAGCGGCGTTATCTTTCTCTGTGGTATTTACTTTCTCGTACCGTCGCCCGGCTCCACTCTCTCCACACTTCCGTGTTTAGGTTCCCATCCATCCGCCACCTCTCCAACCTACGGATACGAAAGACAGAAAAGTTGTTTTCTGAAAGCTGTCTCATTGGACGAGCGGCATAGAAAGAGATATTCTGCTTGTTTTTTAAAACAAAGACTTTTGGCGAAAAATGTTAAAGCCGGTTAGCTTCACCCCGGGACCTTCTGGGCCATAGTTCAGCCATATTCAGCCGCACATTGTGAGTCTCCTGTTTTTAGATTTGTCCTACCTCCTACTCTGTGTCAAGCAGGTCATCTTGTGTCATTGGGTGATACCACTACTGACCCCCTGAAACGGTAAAATTGATAAAAAGCTTTCTCGATTGCCGGATTGAAATTATCGCCTCCGCTTACACCACGACAAATGACTAAACCCCTTCCGCTCACTTACCTTTAAAACCTCCTTGAACACACTATGAATCCCACAACAGTCGATAATTAGGCTGCCAAGGGCTCTCTTGCAGGGTAAAGACGATAATAAGCACAGCAAATGGTCCAGCGAACTGAGTTGCATGCCTGTCGTAAATCTTTTTGGTATTAATTTGGTCCCAAAGTCCGAGCAAAACCACTCCACCGCTCAAATGCTGTTCGGTATCACCGTCACGGCTACCATGCAAGATGATTTCCCAAACGTTCACGGTGTTGGCCAAGATCGCACAAACTTTGTAAACCCCTTATCTCAATTCATGCAGAATCTATTCATGGTACCGCCACGGTCACTATTCTCCTGGTCTTATGCAGGTCCCTTAGAACTTGGTGAGGCTTTGTTTGCTCTGGCCGGGCATGTAAATTATGGGAGTTTAGCATACCACGATCCTTTCTGGAATGCAAGGATCTTCTGCAGCTAACACGGTGAGAGGGAGGGGGAGAAAGGAAGGAAGGGAGAGAATTAGCGAGCGTGGGAGGAGGGAGAGTTGATCAACGTGGACCACCTTGGAAGGATAGTGGTCAAAGAGCATAGCACTGTAAGCCACTGTGTGGGAAGGGCAGAATACTAGCCACCAACAGACGTAACAGATTGTCACATACTTATCGCTCAATGGGGAAAGGTGAGCTCTCGCCACCAAATCAAGGACGTTTTCATACCATTGCACGATACCAGAACTGTCCACCGTCTGCCTTGCCGGTAACAATAAGTACCCACTTTATCGAGGCTTTGGCGCTACTAGCCACCTAGTCGATCAACAAATAGTATCGCCTAAACGCATGCACTACGCATAACCCCTCCAACATCCCACACCACCGGCACTTTTCACTTAAGTGGGAAGTGTGTCTTTTGACTCCTTTCTTCGTGTTCCTCTGCCGCACGTGGGATCCGAGTATCCTACCCCCTTATATATTTGTGTGTAATCCTGGTGTGTGTGCGTTTGGGGGGTCAGGTCGTGCACGTGGCGCGCGAAGACGGGCCCTCTAGCTCTGTCAGCCACTGCGCCCACTCCTTGCACCGGACATTTGGCCGGTTCGGACAGTTGACTGGTGCCTGAGAGGGGGAAGGCAGAGCAAAGTGGACGTCTCAGCGCATTTTCCCCATTATAAACAGTTTGACACGCGTGATGCTATCACGGTGCGCTAAAAGCCGTGGATTGGGAGGATAACTTCGACTTCGGAGTCGGCCCAGTGCGTGTTTGTGTGAAACGGCCAACTGATGGACTGAGCGCTAGGCTGGCAAGGCTTCATCTTCATGTGGCCTCTATGGCAGTTGCACTCCGTGGGCTCCGAGCCGGACGTGGCGGTACGCCTAGGGGCAGCTTCAGCCCCGCCGGCCGTCGCTCTCGTTGTTTTTGGTTACAATCGTGGTCAAGTGTTTGCTGTAGACCGAGGTATGTGGTGGTACGCTTAGGTGCAGGTCCGGCCGTGCCAGCCACCTGTTCCCTCTCCCGCCTCCGGTCTTCTTGACTCTGTCTTAGCACCGGATGTAGTTAGGGAAGGAGAGAGTGTGGTAGATGCTGCGCAAGTTAACTACCACTATAGACTAACTTGCGCGCAAGCCGCAGTCCTTACTCACATTCCGCTGTGAGCACATGGTGTACATTGTCGAAATAGATGGTCGAACTGTCATCGTCGCCTAAACGCGCCTCAGGCACATTCTGGTTGCCGTCTTCACGTGTATTCTCTAGTAGCGGCCGTTTCGGTGAGACTCCCGCATCCTAACTTAGCAGCTGAATTCAATGTTTCTAACTGGAGAAACCGCGATAAACTAACCGAAATATACTTTTGGATGTAAAACAGTAACTGGGTTGCAATCTTGTTATCATGATCTCACATCCATTCATAGAAGCTCCAATGCCGGCTTTCTATTTAAAATTCCCCAATCACCTGTGACAAACTCACCCAAAACAAAGTCTCCATTTGGATAGCCTAGAGTGTTTAAGTGTTTCTGTGTTATTCAAACTGACGATAATTCATCACCAATTGCGTGGAGAATGAACTAATGCCCCTCAAAGGGCAATAATTACCTTTGGCATGTTATTATGGTCCCGATAATATCTTTCAAGCGTGCTGTTGAATGGTCCGTTGTAATGTTTCTCTACTGATATGGCAAAATTTTCTAAAACTCACATGTTATATTTTTGTAAATGAAAATAAGAAATTTCGGTTTGCTAGAGCCCACCTCTACCCAGGCTGATTTTTAAACTCGTGGATTTATTGTCTTTCAGTCGAACCATTCCATAACCTGAAATAACAAAGTCCAAAAGAAGTCGCTTGATTAAACAATGATAAGAAGTCAATTTTTGTCAGCCAATTTAAGCGTCGTTCAAGAGTTGTAAATTGGAACGATAAGTAATATTTAAACTCAGTGAGTAGATGCTTGATTTAACAAAGTGCTCTTGTCTTCTTCCCGTACAGGATCTTTGTTAGGACAGTAGCCCATACAAGAACAGAAGTCCGATCAATCACAAACGCACTTGCGTGAGTGAAGGTACTTTAACGTCAGTTCGTACATTCATTTCCCAGGAGGGTAAAACGCCAGCACTGGAAACTGTAGTGCATATCAGAAAGCACATGGGGACGCTGGAGAACCCAGAATGAGCTGAATCTCCCACTGCCTCGTCATGCAGAGTCATGAACTCGGTAGAACAGTCTCTGGGTTTCTAGCCATTACCCCTATCAATGGTGTGGTAACTCAGACAGTACTGATGCTCTACTGCCTACCTATTAGCAGGATGCACATTTGGGTGGTTGTTAGGCTGAAGTCGATGCACTTCGGGTCAAATAGTCATAGCAACTTTCGAGTCGAATCTGAGATATCTTGTGCCAAAAAATTTACTCCATATTCAGTCCGCATATTCACTTCTGAGGTAGATAAACGGCTTAACATCAAA
This sequence comes from Spirometra erinaceieuropaei, assembly GCA_902702965.1. NCBI lineage: Eukaryota > Metazoa > Platyhelminthes > Cestoda > Diphyllobothriidea > Diphyllobothriidae > Spirometra > Spirometra erinaceieuropaei. Next base: position 171,374 of record CACRXP010000804.1, read on the forward strand.
ACTGCAGTAAATGCCAGAAAGCACATGGTGAATTGATTTGGACCGCCGCATATTTTATGTCACTTAGTTGTTTCCTACACTTTGTATGCCTTAGCACATGCTAACCCCTCTGCCTGTCAATCATGTCTTTTTTCGGAACGTATCCTTTACTGTTTCATATGGGATTTTGCTGATTTTTGAAACTTGCTCTTTGAGTCGATGCTTCAGCTGTCTCGACATGGGGCTGACCGTAGTAAAACAAGCTACGCGCAAAGGCGCTTGCTGACGCTCTCGAGCTGGAAATTACAGCTATAGTAAGGCAGCTTACCTAGTATTCGGACCTGGGCATTTAAGGTTGAATACATGTCTGATATAGACTTGAAGGTTGTCTGACTAGCGATCCGCGGCATGGGTCCACAGTAATGAACAAGAGGTCTGGTATCCAGCAAAATTAGCCAATTTACATACAGATGACTATAGTGACAGCCCACTCACTAGTCAGCCGCACTGTCGTGCGAACTGAGAACTGATTCAAGGACAAGTAACCGAAAATAGTTAGCTCAAATGTCTGGAAAATGGAGAAAGCTCGATATGTCCTTCTTACAAGTCAACTTTCCGTGGTTCCACTTGGCCGTCACTCGTACTGCATTTTGGTTCCCACATGACAGCATCAACCTTAATCTCCAATACACAGTAACAGGTTACGGGGCTCATCGTTATCCCATGTAGGGAGCGCGACTGTAACTGATGAGTGAATTCATTCACAGTGACGCACATGATCGTGACATCTACCCTACTCGAGTTATCCCTTTGGGTGCACCCTTTCTAGAACGCCATAAATAGTACGTTAAGCAAGTTTGACTTTTGCGCCAGTGAAACTGTGAGGCATAAGCAAGCCTATCCTCTAATTTGGAAAAGTAGCATTCTGGAACCGTTAATGCTAGTTATACAAGAGAGTCAGCCGGGGAACCGTACTTAGTTTCTCACGACTGGCGAAGTTCTCTGCGGCAGACTTCGTTGCTTTACCAATTGGAACGTCCCTAATAGCAGCTTACGGGAAATGCGGTTGCCCTCAGAGCCGGAAAATGTATGTCACTGGACAGAGTTGAGCCGCCAACATCCCCACTTCGTGCTGGATGCTCTACAGCTGAGTTGCGGGGGACGCGGTCTCGAATAGGCCCTTATTACCGATTCCAGGTCACGTCTGCGGGGTCATGAATTATGTTTATCTAATTTATTTCGCTTGAGGGCATCAACACGAAGTCTGTGGCGTCACGCAGACAGGCCGCATTAGTTGAGCTCACAGAGATTCGTGTTTCTGTTTTTATGTTCAGTGCAAAGGCGGCATATTAGTTCCCCAAAAAGCACTTTAAAAACAAGCCGGTTCTCTGAACGCTTATGTTACACCTTCTTTGCCGATATGATACCCTAACAGCTCATTGCCTCTCATAATTATTCCACCAACCTCACTGGCGGTCTAATTTACAGCATGTTAGGTGGTATGCCCAGCCCTAGCTTTCCAGACTACCGAACCTTCTTCCCAGCTGCTGCTTTCTCATATGTGCTACGGATCATACTGGCCTAACTCTGAGACTACAAGGTTACGGTAAGTGAGAATATTTGAAAGAGATGACTTTCTTGGTAAAGATTTGTATGGCTGAATAAACTTTGTATGGGACTCGGGGGACTCCTGAAATTCGGTTGCAGTTCCTAACACACGAACACTATAAGGCACAAATCAGTTCCTCTGAACTACGTTGGCTAACTGAGCATTTCGGTGGGTTTGTTCCTGAAACATGAGCCAGTCTAGCAAACATTATCCTAATTAAGTCTACCCTGAGATAATGTTTTCTGTGTCATTTCTAGAACATGGGCGTTACTCGTTTCCATTCGCGTGCGTGTTTGGGTAGGTGCGCGTTGGTGCGCCTCGTCTATATTCATCTTTTCTGCTCCAAAACCCAACCCCCAACTGCCAGCCAAGGGGTTGAAATCAGGTTTGCGCACAGTTGCTATGGTTCCTTCGATAACCACCTTGAAGGGCCAGGAAGGAACAAGAAGACGAAGAGAAGGATGAGTGGGGGGAGAGATTATAATCTAGCGTAACTTACCGAATCATTGTTATCTTGTACGCCATGGGACGCTGGGCAGAAAGGTTTTAATCACAGTTCACTTTTGGGAGTCCAGCCTGTCTCCGCCTCTTTCCTGCCCTCCCCCCTGCTCCCCCTCCCAGTGTCAGCGTCTGAGTCTGGTACCGTCATTGCTATCACCAGCACGCCAACTCCCTCCTCCCTCTCTCTCTCCCTCACTCCTAACTCCCCTGCGCCTGTGTTGCACCAGACACAGGCTCCATAAAACCAGAGTATGGTAAAAGCATTCCTGTCCTCGTGTGTTTGTATGTGTGCGTGTGTGGGTGTGCGGGTGACAGGGCCTCAACTCAGGAGTCCGAGACAACAACGCGAGAGAAGGCTCTCGATCAGTTACTCGTGAAGGTCAGCTGCAGCTGCTTTGGTCGGGGCTACGCCCAAACAGGGTAGTCTCTTTTCCTCATACTCCCACCCTCCCCCTGACGTTCCTTCAGTGCGCGCGCGCACCCCTGCACCTCGCGCCCTGTCCATTTTTTTGCTGCCGGCTGTGCGCATGCATTTCGCTGGTGCCCTGCCGCCAGCACTCCACACTCACGCCACCCGCCTTTCCCATCCGAGAGGGAACGGGGTGTGACAGAGCGACGTTTAAACGGAGAGCCGGACCAAGAGAGAGAGGACGAGAGATCACATCAGTTGATGGGCGCACCCATGACCGACCCTCGGAGTGTTGTCGGTTCATCACAGCCTCGTGCGCGCGTGCATGGGCCTGGTGGGTGCGACAACTATCGTCCTCGTTGCCTTTCTGTC
>CACRXP010000804.1:174287-200331 GCA_902702965.1 Spirometra erinaceieuropaei
GTGCGCGCGTGTGTCTGAGTGAGCACACAAGAGCGTCAGTGCATGCAGGCCAAGCCCACGTTTGCTGAGGTGCGTTAGTGTGTGCGAGGGTATCGGCGGGGTTGTTGGGGCCGCGATGGCTACACAAGAACCCTGCTCCCCCCGCTCCCGAGACGTGCGTCGTCGCGACTACGACGCAAGTGCGTGCGCGCGCGCGCACGCGCGGTCGACGGGATTGTGTACGCGTGCATGCCTACGTGGTGTCTTTGTCCTGACCTAGCTGGCTAACCCACCATCAGCGCCGCTGATGGCGAACTGGCCCCCCGCCCTGTCCCGTGTGCGCCATTCATATCCCATTTAGCAAGCATCGTGTCAGCCGCAGGAGAAATGGCCTGCCGGCAACAGCAGCTACGCCCCGCTGAAGGAGTGGCGCGACGAGGATTCTTCTTGCCACACACCCCTCTTCAATTGTTTTGGGTGTGTGTGTGTGGTGGGGATGGGAGCGGCATTAGTGGCTGGGTGAAGCTGCTACGCGCGTGCTCCTGGGCGTCCGACCAAACGGTGGTGTGAGGAAGCGTTTATTTTGAATCAGATGCTCGGCCGCACGCACGCCCACGAACGCAAGTTGATGCACATGTGGACAATGCAGCGGGGGAGGATCGATGCACACATACACGCACGCACTCGCGCCAACGCAGACATCACTGAGCCTGTTCATTTCCTCTCCCTTCCGGGCCGCTTCCACAACCATTGCCGGACATACCTGAATCGAGGACCTGGGCGTTGTACTAGCCAGAGGAGGATCAGTCTCTGAGTCCTTGTCTTTGGGCGCGGCTCTAGGAGAAAGGGGGTGAGTAAGTGGGGACGTAGAGGTGGGGTGGAGTATGCATTCACAGGACACCGGGCCGGAGCAGCATTTGAGGGGAGATACCGGGGCCGAGGCTGTAGAGCAAGGAAGAGGGTGGGAGGGAAGAAGAGGGCGCGGTAATGGTGGTTGATGCAACGGTGCTGTTAAAGCGCGCGCTCGCCGCGTAGGGTAAAAAGACCCATCTTGGTCCGTTTTCCGACGTGCTAGGAAGAGCAAGAACATGCGTGCCGATAAGAGGGGGATGGGGAGGAGGCAGAACGGAACAGTAGACACGAACGCACAGGTACGCTGTGGCCGCCGTTGCGCATCGCTACGGTCACGACAATCCACTGTCTTTCTTGTCGTTGTCGTGAGGATTCACACAGTCGACACCCATTGTGTGCAAAACGCAGCTTGCTTCGCATGAGAGGGGGTAGTGAACTAATGGACTCTGCTACTGATGAGGCTGATGATGATGATGAAGGCATAGGGTTGATTCTAGAACACGAGAAGAGCCTTCCAAGTTAGCCTGGCCTCCGGGTAAGCAGCTCATAAGCGCGTGCGTGCGTGCGACGAAGTCTTGACAGGGGACAGTGGGAGAAAGCGATGGGGCGAACGAACGTAAGCAAGGGGGACAGGAGAGACTCATGTTACGACGGGGAAGTAGCGATGGCGACATGAGTTCTCAGCGACACTCTCGACTGCAAGACAACGTTCCCCTGTGGGTTGTGCGTAAATGAAACACTTCACAGCTCTTTTCTCCCTCAGACAGGTCAGCATACGAGTGTAGTAGTCCGTTGTGCTCCATGAAGACTGCACTCGATTAAGAGGAGGATTTCTGCGAAAATTCGCCTACTGTTAGGAAGATTTGCACAGTTCCAATCGGTTTATCGTAACTGGACTAAGTCAGGAAGGCGAGGCAAATGACTGGAAACAGTGACTGGCGTTACAGGAAATCGCCCTTTATATGTGCTCCAGTGTGCTGGCCTCTCAGCCTACGAGATGCAGCCTCCACTAAATCAAATCCCATATCGATGGAAGTTGTCATAATTTCGCACTAAGGAGCCATCACAATGTGACTCCTCATTCTACAGGCTGACAGGCTTTCAAGCAGCGACATTTAACTCTTAATAGAAGTTCTAGGGAACAGGATCATTACGAGAAGAAAGAGTCGCGTTGGGTGCACGTTATTATCTTTTGCCTATTGTCATAGCTGTAGAACTTTGTGGAAAATGAGTTACGTCCCTATTTTTCGCCGGATAAAAACTAACGTCTGTTTTCTTCACCTTTAAGAATGACAAGAATATCTTTCCATACGAGAAGAAGCCGTGGTCAGAGACAGAGAGACAGTGTGTGAGGGAGATCAAAAAAGTAGTTGCACAGGGCAGGCTTTTAATTCAGGAAATCTGCTAATTTAAGAGTTCATTTACTACTGACGTAGCAACAGCTGGTGCTCGCAGTCAAGAAATTTTACACCGTTTTGTCAAAAATTCTGGATGGCGAAGTTAGCGTAACATCCAACCAACGAATCTGAAAGTCAACCACTCGGCCACACAACTAACACGTAAGAGGACTCCGGTTTCAGAGAAACTGTCAGTGTCATTACCATGTGAAGCGCGAGAACGATCATATTAGCCCAAAAAAGTGCGTTTCCAGACTGGTCACGACCACACTTTCAAGATCCGCTTGCACACATCGAAGTCTCTAAATGTAGGCTTCAATAAACACCTGCTACGGCAAACTCTGTCCATATAAAAGGACTTCGAGATTCCATTTAAATGTTAAGAAAATTAAGACACGTTTGCCGCGCCAATACAGCCTCTTAGATGCATCAGCAGTTTCAATGCGAATTTGCTTCCAACTGAACTAGGCCAGTGGACCCGCTTGGTTATAGTAACGGCAACGCAAAAGTTATCGGTGATATTTGGTCAGCCTACCGAACCCCATTGTCTCGTTGCGAATCTCCATCTGAATTGATCGCCCACATTTTTGTCCAATCGGATTTAACTAAGCTTGCGTACAGGCACTTCCTTGACATTGAGTTTCCTTGGCTGCATACACATCCATGCGTCTTGCCTTGCGACTAGGATTGCTCAGTTAAGAGTAAAGGCCAAACAAACATTTTTGGCAGCCAGTTCGAACGCTCCAATTTTAAGCATGTGAATATTATTCGCATTTTTATGCGTAATGCAACACACAGTTCTATAAGAAAAGCCGATTACCAGGTCTACTGACTGAAGGCTGTTCGATAACGAGAAAGAGTGGAATTTGAAGCCTCGGGTCGGAAACGCGACGCTTTAGCTAGGATTTGAAGCATGGAAGATCGGTGATAGGAATAAAAGCTGAGCCGACCTTTGTCTTTGTCCTGCATGTCGGACACCTCAGGATCATTTTCTGCTACCATGACAATAAGTCAGACCCAGTGGTCCAGTCGCATATCAGGGATCCGTGAGAGCCCGTGGCTGATTCGATAGTCCGACCCATGCAAGCGGCGATGTCCATCACTGTCGCACGAGGGGGAAGGTGGCCCAACAATAACTCCTTTGCAAATCCGTTTTATACTGAGGCAAGTTTTCGCAGCATCCACCCTACTCGCCATTCCAACGTACATTGCAGTCAAGGTGAACGGAGATGAATGAGAGCGTAGTGGCTGACAAAACTAAACAGCTCATCTGCGCCTGTCAAAAATAATCTGGCTCTCATGGCCACGACGAAGCAGTCTTCAATGGAGGGTCTGGGGCCTAGTCAAAGTGAGAGTTCCATGCGGGTCACAGCGGGCTGACCCTCGGTTCAGAGTAGGATCGAGTTTTCCCCCAGGATGGCAACCTTCGAAGCCACGACTGACAGTACGCAGGGCTAGACCAAGACCTCCCCCTCCTCCCCTAATGGCCGGGTTGCCCATGGCCACTTACTCCAGATGGCCCGTTCTCGCCAGGTCCTGTCCGCAAACTAGGTCTGTGCACACGTAAGTTGATCGGCCGATAGAACGATCCCAGTGTACGGCCCAGTGTACGGCACTCGACTAAGGTCGCTGCGGGCCTGTGTAATTAAGATTCAGTGGAGGGGGAAGGTGGGGCGCTGAAACATGCACAAATGCCAAGCTCGGATGCCATGAGCAGGCCCAAGCATTAGGCGGACGGAGGGCCGAATAATACAAAAATCTTGCGGTATGAGCAGTCTCGTCAGTTCGCCTGGGTGCAGGTGCTACATCAGGAAAACAGTCCCGTCCTGAGTTTTCCAGAGCCTAAGATGTTCACCTTTTCAGGACAGCATCCGAAATGCGAGACAAAAATCGATCCCATTTGTTGAAGAAGTACTCTCCTCGAAGACCATAGCATCCATGAATTACATGAGATTCACCAGAAGAGGTGGGATGAGAGGGTGGTGGCGGGAATATAGGGTTGTGGAGAAGGAGAGGATGATGGAGAAAAAGAAGAATAAGGGGAGAGGGGGGGGGAGGAGGAGGAGGAGGAGGAGAAGGAGGAGGAGGAGGAGGAGGGGAACCGATAGGGTCAGGATGAACGCAACTCGTTTATGCTTATAGTTGGGCGTGACTCTTTTCAACTGCGCAGACGGTCGGACATTCATAGAAGTGGGAATTCCAGCTTCACTTCAAAAACCGTTCTCTATGACAATTTTTCCTATGTGGAGTACGTTGTGCTCAACAACAACATCCAGACCAACAGGTTTAGGGATGCTGTCATCACTGCTAGGTTTGGAGTAAAAAGTGATGGGTTTCGAAGGAAGCTGGCCTCATCAGGCGTCAAGTCAACAGTTGGGAAGAGGAGAGACGAATCTGAAGCTATGATACTTGGCAACGAAGTCAGCCGGCGCCCCTAGTTTGTTTCTTCTGCCTACTGAGTGGCACATTCAGGGCCGTCTTTCACGCAATGGAAGGATCAATCAGGCCTAAGTATCCTGAGGTACATCCATATAACTGAACGCACTTATCTGTTTGCACGCTGTGTAAATTGTTGTCGCAGGGCTTAGCTGTCGTTCAATCCCAAACACCCAAAACGATTCAGTTGGTCACAGCCATCCTTCCCATTTTTTTCGTCACTCACTGTTGAAATCCAACCTACCTCTTGGTAGCCATCTCCAGCAGCTTAGATGATGAAACCATCTTTGCAAAGGCGCCTCCATGAAATGAAACTCATGCGTTCTACTGGTCTATGCAGCCTGCTAACAGGCTATGAGAAAGGGAAAATATAGCGGAGCCAGAACTCGTTTCCCGAGAAATGGGTTCTCGTTAGTGCTCGTGTGCTCTACCCATGGACTGTCTCAGCGCATCTGACAAGTGTTCGAATTAGCCAACGTTCAAACTGCAAGTTGCTTCGAACTTTCTGCTACATAAGAAGGAAAGTGAATACAGCTCCTTGTTATAGGAATTTGTCGGACAGATCTAACATACTACTCACTTCCGCACTACAAGGGGCATCTTATTTGTTAGAAAGAACCAGATATGGATTAGCTGGTCGATCCTCTGGACGTGCTGCGAAAGCAGCCAGTAGAATTTTCGAGTATAACGTGAACAAATTCACGGCCATCATTTTCATATTGCAATAGGCTCCCAGTTTCATGTTGTGATGTCCAAGCATAGAGTCAGTTCGACCGTCTAGAACGATGATGTCCACCATGCGTCGCACAACGAGGTGGGGGCCGGGCAATGACTTGCGCGTGAATTAGTTTATATTGGTAGAAAAATTTCGAAGTATCTGCTGCACTCTTCCCTCCCTCAGCTACTCAGCCCCCCTAGCAAAACGCAGCCGGGGCCACCGAAGGCGGAATCGGGCGAACTTAAATAGCCCGTCAGCACGTGCCACACACGCCTGGCCCGTCCACTACGGACCGGGTGTGACGGACGGTTGTTTTAAACAGCGTTTTTACACCGGCCCCTTTTTTCAAAATTCCGCGCCGCGAACTTCGGACTGACGCCACCTCACCGCGCATCCGCTAAGTCTCGTCTCCATTTAATCACTTTTCTATATATCGTATCTATCGCCTTATATCTCGCCTCGTAAATGTGTTACTTCGTTCGTTACCGAAGTAGCTTGGCACTTTGTACTAGTGTCTTTTTGTATACCTCTGTATCGCCTATAGTAGCGTTTTCTGTTTTTTTTTCCGAGATTTGATATAACGTTTCCCCACCATTTGTGCATCCATGAATAAACATTTTCGTGACCATAGTTTTATCTTAACTCGCCATGTCTGAATCCCGCAAATGTTCAGCTGACTTGTATCACGAACTGACCCGTCTTTTAGACGAAGTCTCACTGGTCACCCCTCGTGAAGAATCCCAGTCAGCCTTCCCGTATACCAGTGAGAATAAGCCTTACCTCGCCTTAATCGGTTCGGCACCTATACGGGCTCTTACCAAGACAACAAAAGGGTGAGCGACCTGGATCCCAAATGAGTGGAGTGCCGTAGAGGCCATTTCAAGAAGAAGCCATTGTGACCTGGCTAGCCGTCCTGAGAGAACTGAGTTATCCCGTCAGCTGGCGGGCTTCTGAGCTGTGACTTTCAGCATATCATGATAGTTTAAAAGCCGTTAGATTGTTTATAGCATGGGAACGTAGTGGGGAGGGGTCCCCAGAGTCGAGCCCACTCTCTCTCTTCCCTCTTCCCTGAACCAGTCCACTGTCCGAGCAGGTAAGCCATCTGATGTTTGGATTTAGGATTGCCAAGCATACCGGTCATTCAAAGTACAGACTTCTTTGAGCTCCTAGTCCGTAAAGTATATTATCTGCTATTCAAAAGATGCATGATTTAAGAAAAAGAAGACGTGGGAGAGACAGGTAGGACTTAGTGCCCGCATACATTACTGGAAAAAGTACTCTTCCCACATGCGCAATAGATGATGCGCTTAGGTAAACTAGAGGATTCGCATCTGCACTTCTGAATAAGTGTTTCAAAATTGGGAGAAGGAGGCGTGACAGCTGAGACACGATTTTCCGTTCCCACGACGTTCTGAATTAGTCAAGTAAATCACCAATAGCAGTCACAAAATAGCGGTCATTGTGGACTCGGATGTGGGCAGCCAACCCATTGGCTCACCAAGTAAGATATCTCCTATGAACACGAAAGGCTTCTGTTCTACTACTTACGTCGGTTGCATAGCAGTTGTAATACTGAACTCCTTTGCTCTCCTGGGAGAATGCGAAAAGTCAGGTTAGCAAAATCTCGTTCCCACGATCAAGTTCTTTTCTTTTCTTCTGCTTCCTGAAAACTGTCTTTTCGCAGGTTTCAGTGTTCTTTTTCCAGAAAAGAAAAGCGATCAGCGCAACCAGTTAAGGGTACCCCCCGCCAAAGACACTTCCTGAAAAGTGAACGCAGAATATCGTAAGTCCAGCAGACGACTAACACCTCGCTGACCATTCAACTTCTGCGATCACCGCACTAAACCTTTGGCATACTTTCACTAAGCTTTCTTGAAACTGCTTGAAGCGGCGAGTTCCGTGCTACAGAAAGAACGTCGCGAGACTCTAGAAGGCATGCAATGGCTAGAGTTGTTGGACCTTGCCTTTCGTGATGTTCACTAGCCAAGAAAATGTCTCGGACCACAGTCGACCCCTCCACACAAACACACACATTGGGTCGACTGCGAGGCCCAAGTTCCCATCAGTTGGCAACCTTCCAAGCCACGGCTTTTAGCGCACCGTGGTCGCTTCAGTCGCGTCAGACTGTTTATAGTGCGAAAACTGCGCTGAGTCGTTGACCTCACTTTCTATCCCTCTTCCCAGGTTCCAGCCACTGTCCGATCCGGTCAGTTGTCTGGTGCGTGGAAAGGGTGCAACAGTTGACACATCTAGTGACCCCGTCTGCGCGCGCCACATGTACGACCTGAGTCCCCACACATAAGCATCAGGATTTCAAATATCAGGGAGTGGGCGGCATATACCTCACATACGCGAGAGTGCCAGAGGTCACGTCACATCAAGAATGAGCTGTTGCAGCCTGGCTCTCAGCCCACCAGTCCGCCACTCCCCACAAACACACTCAACTGGGCAGACTGCGTGGAGTGAGATGATACGTCAGTCGGCAACCTTCCAAGCCACGGCGTTTAGCGCACCATGATAGTCTCAGGCTCGGATCACACGCAGCAGAAGAACCACATGGGGAGGGAGTCGAGAAGCATACCTTCCGCTTCCGTGAGCGTGCTTGCGTTGTGTGGCGATGAGTGATGTGGATGTGTGGTGCAGGTGCTGGTGGGGGGAAGTGTGCAGGTGTGGTATGGCCGGCGGTGGTCTACCGCTGACTTTCATCAATGCGCATATGACCCATAGGGTGACTGAATGTGCGAGGGCAGTGAGGGCAGTTGAGGTGGATGAGGCCAGTGTATGTGGGTGCTCCAGGTACTGGTTCGCCAGTCTCTGGGTGATGGATTCGCATCCAAACACTCACAGTCATCAAATGGAACCCGTTACATGTAAATTAATGGTCACCCACCGACTGCTCAAGTATAGATTCACTTCACAATTTACCAACTCATTCTGAACATCCATGTTTGCATAGAACGCAATTTAGCGTAAATCTGGCGACAAGGAAATGTTCAGGCCCACTTCCCCCAACCGGTAGGAAGCGAGGGCTTGGCAACTGTGTTCACATTTACTCACCCCTCTCACTCCTGGTCAAACTGCCGTTCAGATTGTTCGCTCTATAGGAGTAGGAGAGGCCAGCAAGGCGGTCTTTCGGCTGAGACAGGGGTGACTTAGAGGCTGGGATAGCTTCACCAGGCTGGCTGAGGGCCAGGAGATCGGGCAGGCAGTGGGTCTTGAAGCCGGGCCACGACTCCAGGTGGGAAGTGGCAGCGAGGAAATTTACTGAATCGATACTAGACAGAAAAAGAGAGCAGTCTGCGCATATTACGTGCCTGCAGAGACGACAGTGATGCCTGAGACGAAAGACTGGGCTCCAGGCGATGAGAACTGTTGTGAGGCGGCAGCGGACTTGAAGCTCTGTTTCATCCGCGTACGGTGAGCGGACGGTGAGCGGCAGGTGCTCCGGGAGGAGAAGTGCTATCGGCCTCATCGGTTGGACAGCCGACACCAAAGGCGACGCCGCAGCGCGGACACGGGTAGATGTTAGTTTCAATCCAGGGAACGGCAGCTTGTTCACGAGCAAGGCGCTGAGCTTAGTGCTCAATAAATGATCCAGTTAGTCTCTGTTGGCACGTAAACGTCGGGCAGTACAAAAGTCTGCTGGACCACAGACGCGTCACTGTGTCTTATGGTGACCCCAGTTCGGGTGCCCGCGCAACACTGCCGTCAATTGACAAGGGACGCTAGGCTGACTGAAGGCGGCATGGGTGAGCGGCTGTGCTGACAATCGCGGGAGCAGACGATAAAGTTTCGTACTACGGATCCCAGTCTGTCTATACGAGATGCAAAAATTCCCATCCGTTTTCGGCCTTCTCGCTCACGTGGGCTAAAACCTACTAAATGGACATCGGGAGGTCTGCAGAGTGCAATATCACAGTTCTACCTACTTCATCTACCCCGCTGAGGCTCACAAAAGTTCTCGAAATGACATGAAGTAGACGTCGTGACAGTCCCTCGAGAGCGCCTGTTGTGGTAATTGGGGTTCTTGGATGGCAGACGAGGGGCTTACTTTGCAATCATCCATTAAGCCTGTCCGTGTGAGGCGACAGTCCACTCGTTCTCACTTCTGGGGCGGATTTTCAGCAAGGAAAGCTACCGACTGACCGGGACTACATGTCTGATAAAAAAATTTTTGACGGGTATAAGTGAAAAACCAGGTGGCTGATATTTATGGTCTTGTGTTTTATTTGAGAGAAGTGGATTTTTTTAACGGGACTGCTGTGTTTATAGGGGCAGAATAGCCGGTTAAACCTGATTACTGGACGGAGAAGAATCGGTTTACTGTATGCTGGTTTACTTACATAACCAGCAACGGGAGGTTGCATAAAAACGAATCCAGAACAATTGCAAGTTAGTAAAAAATCCGCAGGGGACAGAAAGGCCGACGTTGTATTAGAAGCCTGCCCTGACTACGGGAAGATTCAAAAACAGGAAGGACGGACCTGCGATTTTATGTAGATTTACTCGATTGAGTGACCCAGTACTGTTTTATGATTTCGTTTCTCGTCAATCGAATGCTGACCGGTCGCGTACCCATTTATTTTTCAAAGACGTAGATTTCGTTATTAAGGTTTCAGTGAAGGGGTTCTGCTCCTGTGAATGGGTTTTGAAGGCACACTGACCTTCAACTCAACATACCAATCGTGCATGTTGCATAAATTTGGCGGATTACAACGAAGCAGCCACGTTATTTTTGCCAACCTGCTCCGCAATCGTGCCTCATAGGCGTTTAGTTTCCTTTGTATTCCTTTTTCTCATCGATTCGCGTCCCTCCTGCTCTTTCTTGCTTCGTTCTCTCTTTTAACCTGTCCTCGATTTTTGAAATGCGAAAACCAGTTTCCCCTCCCTCGCTCCTATTTTCCCAAATTGAGGAAATACAGTTGCCTGCACTCAGAGCACCCGTTGTTTACGGTCCGAAGTTACTATTTAAAGCGATATACTGACGTTTAATATTCACAGAGGCCTCAAGTGCGTTCTGTGTACGTGTCCACGTGCCGGTCACTGTGTCAGGTTAGATGTACAGGCTTCGCGTATGGTTCCGTGTGGATGCGTATGCTTGCCACGCTGGTGTGGGCAGGGCCTCCCACCTGAATCGACCGTCGCTTCTTCAGTGGCGCAGACGTGATTAATGCGGCCGAGTCAGGAGCAAAGAACAATGCACAAAATCCGCACCACCGACGGCAGCAACAGCCGCTACAGCTTCTGCACAAAGCACAGGGGGGGGGGCGATTTGAAGGCCGGCGGGACACGAAAGCGTGCGCGCCCCGTCACTCTCCTATTCCTCGATTCCTTGCACACATGATACAGTCATATCGGGGAAATGGGGCCCTATTTAATTAGCCAGTAAACCCTCCTAAAAGTGTTCAATCGGAAAAAAAGAACGTTGCTTCAGCACTGATGAAGGGTGCTTAAAGAAATCAGGAAAAGCCGCTCGTTGAATATGGGTAGTTTATAAAGGCGCGTAGTGCGTAAAGGGGCGGGTTAAATAATAACACATACCGTGAGTGATCGATGTCATAAAATGTTGGCCGAAATTCTGAAACACGTTTTCGATTAGGAAGGAATACGTAGGTGGGATTGTAATATTGTTTATCACGCGGCATCTCGGACTCGCCAGGATGTTGGATTTTGAATGCACTTCTTTCCGACCTCCTGTAGAAACAGCATTCGGCAAAAATGGTTGCTTAAGTAGCGTGCACTTTTCAAACTGATTTTAGATGGCCTTATAAATTCAAATATAGTTTATGGAGAACATGCCCAAAATATGCTTTCTTCTACTCGTTTGGTAGAAAAGCACGTTTTCTTCGCATTTTTCACCCGAAGAAAGGTTATATTTAGATTTTGAAAAAGTTTCCCAATTCCCGAATAATTTTGAGCTTGATCAACCGCTGTTTTAGCGTTTAATGATTTCGGTCTACAGGACGCATACTTTCCGCATAAGAAGAATCATATATTCCTCCATGCCTTTAAGAGGATACCATGTGGAGTTCATAAAGTTTTGCAATGGATGCGGACTATGTTGTACATTTCATGAGGATCATTGGTAAACGTACAGGTACGATGCTGTATGAATGGACATTACACGGTCTTAAAAATTCTCATAATTATAAACTTTTTAAAACGAAAATATACCTTTTCTTCGGGCATAAAACTGTGAAGAATACGTGATTCCCTACCAAACGAGTAAAAGAAGGCATATTTATGCATATTTTCCGTAAAATATATTTTAAAATGCATGCCACTTAAGCAGTCATTTCTTGCCGAGTGCGGTTTCTGCGGAAGGTTGAAAAGAAGCGCATTCAGAAGCCGATATCCTGGCGAGTTCGAAATATTATAGGATTATGCCGCATGATAATCGGTATTACAACCCCATCTACGTAGTTCTTCGTAATCGAGAACGCGCTTCAGAATTTTGGCCAACATTTTATGAGATCGGTCACTCACTGAACTAGATTTAACTGATTATTCAAATCGAACACCTTCTTCGAATGGATACAAACCCATTTTATCTGCTGAACAGATTAACAACTTGTGAAGTAAATGCTCAAATAAGGCCAGCAACCGTTATATTTTCGATAGCACCACTGCATTTACAGACTGCCTCTGGCATTCCTAAGGACACTCTGACAAAGCACACCAAGGTGGGTATTCCCAAATAAAGGACTTCTCGGTTGAATCCTTTCCCTATTGAGTATCTCCCAAGCACTCTCTGTGCGTTTTCTGTGCTAGCGATGTTTGGCGGCCTATCGACAAGGCAAAAATGACAGCCGTCCTTTTTTCCTGCGCTCTATTCGCCACCTCAATGAATACCTTTTTGAATAATTGCAAAGACGATGAGGATGGCAGCCACTCAGACGGCACCAATTACCGTCTGATTTTGCTAAAATCCCTTGGTTGGAAGCGGGTATAAGTACCCTCCTGCCGTAGGCGGCCTTGCACTACATCCCAGGGGGTGCCCATTCCCGTGTTCTAACTTTAACCCTAACGTTGACGCTAACTCTCCTAGCCCCTACTCAAACCGTTACCATAACACTGATCCCAACCCAACTTCCAGCCCTTCATGGAACTTATTACAAGGTCACTCATAATACTTATAACCGTGCCCTACCAATCCCACAACCGTAAGAAAAAAGGGGTTCGTGAGATTCCGTTCCGGAAAAGTGTCCTCCAAGACATGGCAGATGGTTTCATGCAAATTTTCGGAATCTGTGCCCAGCCAGTTATCTATGGCCTACTGAACACAGCACCATGCGACAATAATAATCACTTGTGTAGGCCAAGGATGCTTATTAAAATAAAGCCAAACGGAGACCGAACGGCAGTGAGTCTCGTGATTCTTTCGTTAGGAGAATTTTATTGGTCGGACTTGAAATTCAAACTTCCCAGCTCGCAATGACAAACCGCTTGGCTGAGGAGGCCAGCACCGAGGATGTGTTGTGAGGAAGCGCTCCAGTAAGATTCATGCCGCGGGAGTCCAGAAATCTGACACATGACTCAGTGCGCATGATGTAAATCGGGCCCCCAAGTAGTCGATTGGTCTAAAGCTTTGGCCTCGGCTTGTAAGACCGGGAGTTTAGATATTCGATCGGACGAGTGAAATCTACACAAAGAGACAAGACTGAGACCGACTAGTAATCAATTCTCTGTATTCACGACCAAGTTATCTCCCTAATGCATAACCTTCCGGAGCATCTGTGACATCCTAGGCTTTCAGCATACATGCAGATACAAAATAAGGCGGGATCCCTTGACTTCTGTACAGAAACACTGGAATGCTCAGGCTTGCCTGGGCATGGCTGACTGTTGTTATCTTGGTGTTATCCTCCGTCTCGTCCTTCGAGGTTCTTACTGGAATTTTTCGCAGGTTCAGCTGGATCGATTTATCTAGCGGCTCCATCTAAATTCACAGCAGATGCCTTAGATTAATTGCAACGACCTGTTCACTTACTGTCACTTCCTTCGATGGATCACCACTGCGTAAGGCCATTGGCTGTGCGCCGAAGAGTTAGCTGCTTCAGTGCAAACCACTTTCCCAGCTTATTAATCTGGAAAGTGGGTAGTTGTATTTACACACCCAGAGGGTACCGCCTTTAGTCGACTCTTTTGCGTCATATATCACGACCGCCGACGTCGAGTACCTACGCACACCCGTCAGGAGAGGCGGAACCGGTTTTTGTCGACTTTGAGGAATGAACATTCACTCCCATATCATGCTGAAGGAACTGCAGTCACATTTCCGTTTCAGATGCAATACACTCGGGATATTACGTCGAATTCAGAAAAGTGAAGGTATCAGTTCCCCCTGCCACCTCCGCAAACGCACCTATATCTGGCAGGGCGTCATGCCGACACTGCGTCCTCTGAAGAAGGTGACCGCTTTGGCTGTCCATCAAGAGCTGGTGGAGTCGGAGCGGAAGTAAAAATGGGGGAGGGGAGAGAAAGAGACGAAGTTTGGCCCAGGTCTTGCAGACGAAAATTTCAAAGCAATTCCCAGCAGATGGGCGGAAGGGACATAAGGACAATGGGAGTCTGACCATTAGCACCCATTTTCCCGTGCGGATGAACGACTTGTTCACCTTCCCTCCCTCCCCTCCGTCACCCACTTTGGTCTGAGATCGCTGCCCCAGCGTCCCCAATACGGATGTTTCCAACACAGAGGTGGGGGCGGCAAGTCAGTTGCTGGTGGATTGGCGGAAGGCAAGCGTCTGACCTCTGATTTTTCGCAACCTGATAAACCGACTGGCAGTTATGCCGGCCGGGCTGGAAAGGTGAGAGCAGACCCGGACAATTTGAGAGAGAGGAGCGCGCTTTATTTTGAAAGTGGCATTCCTAAATTTCCAGCAAAAACCACCCTTCATTCACCGTGGTCAGAACACAAGCTAACAATGATGAGAGTCGGTGAGTTTGCATAAGAATGTGCAACTATCCTGGGGACAGTTCGAGTTTCAGTTTTTTTGATGTCGGTCTCTTTGCACGTTAGTATCGTGACAGAGATGATAATACTGAAAGTTGGTATGCCGATGTACGGCCAGAGATATGCTGAATGCCACGACGCATTGGACAGAGAGACTTCGCAGTCGTTAATTCGGGGTTAAGGAGACGGACAACATCCTCCAGTATTAGACGAGCAAATTGTTCGACCGTTGTGAATTACCATTGCATTATGATATCAACTAAAATGACGTCTTAAACACCGGCGACAGAAGAAAGTATTCGGAGGACGCGCTCTAGAATGCGCATATCCTTTTGAGCAAGACAGTAAAAATAACAGAATGACAATAAAGAATGACAGAGAGAATTCAGAGAGAACACGTGTGTGATAGGAACCTAAACGACAAATTTAATGAAATAGTTTAGGAATTATTGTGAAGAAGGTTTCAGTATGAAGGGAGAATGAGAGATTTGAGGGTAGAGTAACACCAGATTGCCGGAAAAATCATGTGTCATTGGGAAGAATGCCAAAGGATTCAGGAATGGGAGAGGGTCGCAGTCGAAAAACACGCTGGATAATTTCTGATAGTTAAACGAAATATCGTTTTCCAAAGGCCACACGGAGACGTGATCCAAGCCATCCTTCAGAAAGTGGAGATAATTCTGCCTTAATGGGTTGACCAACACTACTGACATTGTCGACTTCTCATGTCCACACTGTCCCCGTACATTCACCCCACGCATCGGCCTGGTCGGTCACTTGCGAATCCGTTGCACAGAGACTAGCGAACCAGTGCCTGGAACACCAACCTACACTCACCGCATCCGCCTCCACTGTCCACACTGCACTCACATTTATCTACACGTGGGTCTATTAGGCCACATGCGCGTCCACGAAAGCCTTCGGTAGACAACCGTCGGCTGCACCACACCATCACATCCTCTCTCACCAGCATCTCACCGCATATCAACATCACCCATCGCAAACACCCAATTACCACCTGCCACGCAAGTGGGAAATGTGCGTCTCGGTTCCGTCTCAATGCGGTTCCTATGCTGCATGTGTGGTCGGTGTTTGAGAAGAAGATGCGTCGAACACCGTGACTCGGAGGGCAGCCAACTGGCGCCCCAACTCAGTCCACGCAGTCTGCCCAGCTGTGTATGTTGTGTGGACTGGTGGGCTGAGAGCCAGGCTGTCACAGCCCCTTCTCAAGCGATCTGTGACACTCTCATGAACGTGAGGAGAGTGTTTGTGTTTTTTTGTGCGCTTTATGGGAAGGGTCTCTCAGTCAACGACTGTTTGATTACACAGCTTTGAAGGGTGACGGCCCAGGCTAATTGCAGGGCTACGTGTCGCCCATCTAGGTCAAAAGGTCTGAAAGCGTGTGCTGTGCCAGTATCAGCAAACCATGGCCCTCGCAGCCTGGTATGCACTGGCAGTTCCCTGACACCTAGTTCTCTGCCGGGAGATGCGCTTGCGCTCTTGCATGATCGCCCAGTCATCCTCGTCCTTCTGACCCCTGTTGGTGTGTTGTTATTGTCGGTGAAAAATCCTCGTCAAGTGTATGTTGTGGACCAGGGGATGTGGCGGCACGCCCAGGTGCGCGTCCGGCCGTGCCAGCCACCTGCGCCCTCCCCCACCCCCCGTCTTCTTGACTCTGTCGTGACACCGGGTCCAGATGGGGAATGAGGAAGAGAGAGTGCGGTAGAAGCTGCGCAAGTCTGCTGTCACCGTACCTGCTGCAACTCGCTGTGTACCGCACGGGGACATCGTCGGAATTGACGGTCGAACTGTCGACGAACACTATATAATCGGGAAGTTATTGGACGATCTCAGGTCATCACTGTGAAGTGAGAATAGGTGAGGAAAAAAGAGGGAACTTTGAAGGACTCCGTAGTTACTAAGATGAACAGTATATTTATGACTGCCAGAATGGATAGATTGAGCGCGGAAGTCAAAATAATATCTGATTCAAGAAAAACTCCAGTCGGAAGAGCCGCTCTCAAACATTTTTCTAAGGAGGAGTGGCGCGCGACAGTACTGAAGCCAGGAGAGTAGTCCAGAAATACACATGCGCACGCACGACAACCCTTGTCTAGGTCTTTTAGAGCGGGGTGAACCATAAGAGTAGTACCATGCATGGCGCTACTCCTGGCTTTATATGCTAATTGTAAGACCGATAAATTGGAGGAGAATGACATAATAGCACCCAAAGCATCTCGTTCAGCGAGCTTCAGAAGCGTGGGATAGCATACAGTTGGACGGGAGGACCTAGGACTAAAGTAAGTAGGACGTTTTAAGCGATAGGAGTGATCCTCACTGTACGCCAACCAACGGCGACCTCTGACTCCATGAGGGACATTTTAGTATGTTAAAACAGGTGCTATCTGAACAGAAAAGGACTTAGGGAAAAGTTATGAAACACAATCCAGCCCGACAGCTGTTGACCAAAGGACCATTTTAAGATGTTTCTCAACCGTAGCCACGGATACGGGACAAAATATGTACAGTGATTACGAAATTCCGTTCGCAGGAAGATTAGACCCACCGGAAATAAACATAAAATTATGATTTAATGAGTCTAAATTAGTGTCAGCATGTGCCAGCATGCTCCGTTGACCAATGAGATGCCTAACATTCCTCCAAATGTTAGTAGAGAAAAGATAGAAAGGGAGGGGCGGAAGAAGAGAAGAAAGACAAATATGTCGTCCAGCCTGACAATCTCCACCTTTGTTAGGACGTTAATTTTCTTTAGACTCGTGCAGGCTTATTTTGTGGAGGAGTTCCCTTCGACGCCTTTAACATTTGACAAATGGTGAAGAAACTCTACCAGGCCTAATCACAAGAGTTGCCAGAGAACAACAGATATCAAAATTGCGTTGAAAAATGTTGTAATGCAGTTAGGACATGATTCGAAATTCAGTAGTTCAAGAAATGAGAGGATAATACTAGTTATAGAATTCTGAAGCATACAAATGTTTTGTGGGGAAGTGTCGGGAACCGTAACTTTGCTTAGGGATGCGCGATCAGAAGCGGAGTAGATTTTAAGAAGGCCTGGTAACAGAGAATGATCTTAACCAGACATTGAGCCCTACTTGTAGCACGAAAAAGCTCTGGGTGGTTAAGTAAAGTGTGATTAAGAGAGGCTTCGGCACGAGTATTAAAGACAACAAGCACTTAACGATCTAAAAATGTAAGGGACGTAGGTTCGCATGGTTATAATAGTCCCAAAAGAGAATAAGCTGGTTAAAAGACAATGAAAAAAGTTTTTAGGGAAAAAGTCGAAAAATCAGGCCAAGGCACCTTCATAGTTAAAGAGAGGAATATAAACACTAGTGAGTATAATGCCTTTAAAATTATCTGATAAGCGAGACTAGCATATAGCAATAATAACCTCTATCAGGTACTCAAAGTAGTGGAGTAACAGCCTAGAGTTTGCGCACCAATTCTGATTGAAAAAAATAGCCATTCTTTCACCTCTGCTGCGTAGTCAAGCCTTTTTTATCATTTTGAAAGCAGCAGAATGATGGAGGATCAATTATTTGCGAATCGAAATTATCATCCAGTCTTGTCTCCCGAAGACAAATAACTTCAGTGTCCTTTTGCTGACAGAAGTAGCTCCATATCCTGAGTTTTGCTAAGAAATTTGACAACAGATTGTCGAAAGGGAGATTAGAATTGACAACATGTTCTTTGGTTGACGCTTATGTTCGATTTACCATCCACAGCGGGTTTTTTAATGTATAGGGATTTGTTGATGGAAACGGGAAAAGATAGTGTTCCTGCGGTTTGCTTACACTTCTAGGGCCTATGACTGACGCTTACTCTATCAACTTTGTCGTGTATGGCCGCGCAAATAATTGCAGCCGAGGCTCCTGTGTCTGTTTTCTAGTTTCCAGCGATCATAGTCTAGTTTCACCTTCATGTCGCCCTCGGCCGAGTCTGTTGATCTCCCCAGCCGCTCTCCTGTCAGCCGTGACTGGACGGAAAGTAACGCGGAGAGGTATTGTTTTGAAAGAATTTGGCATGCGGTCGGCTCAGAGTGAGATGAGGATCATTTTCCCCTAAGAGGCATGCATGTGGACTGGAGCACCTGCCTTTCGTGAAAGCTTGGCGGCCGCATGGCTTCAGTCATTCTTTTTCGAGTGTGGACACGACAGGCCGGGACGAGTTCTCACGAATCTACGGCATAATTTCTGAGGAGATCAAAAAGATGGAATTTGAAAACTGGATTATCTCATAGAAAGAACACTAGGAGCAATGGGGGCCGCGCTGAGGAGCGTAACCCCTTGCGACTGAGTCATGCAGCGACAGAATATCAGAGAAACACGTGTCTAGGCTTTTAACTGGTACCTGTGCTGCCAGTATGGTGTCGTGCAACGTGTGTAAAATTGCTTTAATCGTGGCTTTATGCATACCAGATTCAAGATTGTCTGTTGCCGCAGGCCTATCATAGACACATTTACGGAAATGGGTTTAAGTAGATAACTTTGCCGACCAGACGGATGCTGTGATTTTGGTCTTGCGAATTTTCCTTATGTACTGTTTTAATGCGAGGTCAATGGAATTCACAAACATGCGAACAGATTCCATTCCTAAGGCACTGGTTCATAAAAGTACCTGCTTCAAAGCTAGAGATAGGATCTATGCCCCCTTGGTAGCATACAATGAAATCCCATTATGTGTGTTGTTTCAAACTTCTCCATTTGAATCCCCAGGGAGAGTGAAGCAGCTATACAGAAATTTTATAATCGTTTGCATCATGCCATATAGATCAATAATTTCGTAACTTCCCCCTGCTGCCTGGTCCAGGCTTCGTTGTTTTGCTGAACCACCACATTTATATGTGTACTTCAAATTTCGCTTTGTTCTGGCGATTTAGTATCATTATTCGCTCAACGTGCATTAGTGGTTTAGGAATGTAGATCGTCACCGGTTCCGTCGAATGACGACAGCATGATAAACTTGAGTGCGAAAGTTAGCTTGCAGATCCCCTTTAAAAACACGGGTCAATCAGTATACTTTCATGGCCTTCTAACAGTATGGAGAATGGAATTATAAAAAATAGATAATAAAAACACTGCAAACTCGACGATATATTGGAGAAAGCACATTATGATAGATGCTGATCATCTAATTCGCATCATCAGTTTGACAGTAGTTTGAAATCCTCCATGTTCATTCTCTCAATCTTCTATAACAACTTAAGACCACACCAAAGGAACACATACTTATAGGTAAAAGAATACCACCTTGTCCCGGAGAAGGACCTCATGTAGAAATCTTTAATCGAGTCGTTATGCTTGCGCGGACAACATACGCCTTTGAGATGTATCCATGGAAAAACAGGCGATCATGCTTACGGACTCTCCTCCAATGTAGGTCATAAGAGATGCCGACAGGAATCATCGCTTCGACAGCAGGGACTCTGATGAAAAGATCCGACTGGTTATTGATGCCAGGGTTCCTTTTGAAATAGAACTCTGACCTCCGCGGTTAACGCTGTGAAAACATTCAAAGACATGGAATGTATGACTAGAACTGTTCGAAACCTCGGGCACGTTTCAGCTGATAGCAACACGAGGGCGTGGGACTATGTTAGAATCAATGGTCTAGAAAGCTCCTAGTTGCAGCGGCATGAAATTCCTAAGTTTCGACGGAAGCATCATTGCTAAACACGATGCGTGATTCGAAGGAATGCTTTGACCGAAATCAAAAATCCTCAGGCTGTGCCACGACAGGGATTGGCCATTTTGAGCATACCTCAAAACCCCAATGTGCCTGGCACTGTACGCATTGTCTGGTTTGGGGATTTATGGTACTATAATAAAACTTAAGAGTAGAAATTAACCGGCAGCTATCGTCTCCTTAGGGAGGTCCACAACCGCTCTGTGATAAATCTCCTGGAGTGGTGTTCACTGATGGAACCTTCATGGTTATAGGACGGTCTACATGGGTTGTTTTGCCCCGAAGTCCCAGCACGGAGCCCTCGCGCACATTTTCTACGAATTATATTTCAGTTCATAGGTGCATCGGAAATCAACGGAAGCGAATCATGCGGCTTAGGTAGTCACTTTTGTCGAGTGCTGATTTTGCAGGCGGCCGGAAAGAGGAGCATTTAACGACCGGCATCCTAGTGTGACTGAAACATCTTTAGGACTATCCTGCAGGATAAGCAATTTTACAACACCACATAAGTACTTCGTCCTAGTCGAAAACACATTTCAGAATTTCCGTTAATCTTTCATGAGATAGATCACTTACCATATGTTGGCCCACTAAAAGTCGACAACGCAAAGTAGTCTAGTTTGATCGTTGGTTGGTGCTCATTTGTGTACTGCCTCCTTGTCCTCTGTCAACCAGCCTTCATTATCCTCTATTTTTCCCATTCGATACTGTTTTATTGGTTGCGATTCAAAGTCCACATTTTTCTTCAAAAGTCTGCATTAAAATATCATGAGACCCATTTACGGTAAAACTTATCATTCCACGAGGTCTCCTAAAAAAATCTGTTTTCGTCCTTGGTATATTTTGAACTTAAAATGAGAACAACAACAAGCGTTCACCGTCTTTAAACGTTACAAGAAACCGGATTTTTATGAGCTTTTATTAATAGGTCGTTTGTCGTCAAGGTAGTAAGAATGTATTCGAAACACCAGGAGGTTTCGGTTTCCATTTTACTTGCTAGCAGTGCTGAAGATGTGGCGCAACCAGTAACCATCGGTTAGTGCGCTCTTCCAAAACATTTATGTTTAATAGGACAGTGGTCAGACTGACTTTCTAAGGTGAATTTACTGAAGTTGTACGTCCCTGCATTCTTTTGTCCCAAAACAGTGGAACTACTGCGTATATTTCCACCCCTTTAGTCGGATCATTCAGTTTTTTCTTAAGTTACCCACCAAGCTCACACTCTTTCCCCATACAACCAGCTGTATGTTTGTGTATCATACATACTGATAATTTTCGCAGGCAGAAAACATGTTGGCCGTGGTTCAGTAACGTGGGCGTTTTATCTATACGAATTACCAGTCTTCATCCGCGGAGAGTCCTAAAATACATAAAGGCTACATTATTTGTCGTTTAAGGCGGTCATTCGTCTGCATCTCTGTTTAGGCATTAATTTGTTTTCCGCTGACCACCTTTTTGCACTGATGACGCATGCGAGAAGCCTCATGGCCTGAAAGCCTAGCACTCATTTTTCATTTCAGAACAGTCTTTTTATCTAGACGTAGCACTGATAAAGACAAGAGGGACTGAAATAACTCCTTTGGGTCTAGTAGCCGTTACCAGCCAGTCATACCCCCAATCCCAGGCGGGGATGACTCCAGGTCCGAATCGGGATAAAGGCTCCACCTGTCTGGCCATAGACTCGCCCTGACCACTGTATTTGGAAGTACTTTAAAGTCGCATGGAAATGGCGCTCACCTATCCATACTGACTGGACATTACCAATTTGCTTCCTAACTCCGGCTCTGCGATGAGGAAATAAAGGCGGCAGCTCCTCCACCTTAACACGTTTTTTTTCTGAATCAGAGCATTTTGCTTCTTTAGGCCATATAGACAGAGCCCGCCCCAATAGGTAGTCAGTTCTATATGTGGAAGCTGGAACTTCTGAAACCAACTTAAAATGAGTTGGAAAATAAAAAACCGAATACGGGTGCACCTCGATCCCACAATCAGGATTTGCATTGAGACTTAACATGCCGTCATAAATAGTAGCGTCGAGTTACTGCGAAGACCGCGACATCTTCAGGTCAGTTATTGACTTTGTAATTCTATCCGCGCAACCGATACGAGTAAGGAGTTGACTACTGTTATT
Source organism: Spirometra erinaceieuropaei (assembly GCA_902702965.1). Classification (NCBI taxonomy): domain Eukaryota; kingdom Metazoa; phylum Platyhelminthes; class Cestoda; order Diphyllobothriidea; family Diphyllobothriidae; genus Spirometra; species Spirometra erinaceieuropaei. The sequence continues at coordinate 196,463 of CACRXP010000804.1, forward strand.
TAGAACACGAGAGATCACTGTCAACCAGCTGTTTCACCCCGAAGCTCACGCTACGACACCTCAAGTAAAAAGACAGCGGTCGAGTGGGACAGGCTAAGCGTAGTGAGCACATCTGGTTCAGAAGAGGCTGGGTGGATTTGACCAGCAAACTCTCGGGGTAAAAATTGGGTAAGGGCGTGACGAGAATTTTCTCGAGTCAGAAGGAGAGTAAGAAACAGCCCTGCTAGCACATGGCCCGTCCTGAGGGCGGGGTCAAACGGTGATGGATAGGGCCATGTCCCAATCCGAGAGATTATTCGCCCTTTTTTTACAATATAATCGACTAGTGGAACTATAAGTTTCTACGGTAAATTTAGCACGAGTACGGGCCTCGTTTAGGTCAAGTCGCAGGAGCAAGTCTACAAGTAACCTATTTTCCCTAATTTATTTTGGGTGGCGGAGTGGATAAGGCCGCCACACAACGCCTCAAAGTTTTTGGGAAAAGCCATCATGACTGGAAACCTCACCTCCGTTTAGGAACTTTCCGGCAGAATATCCAGACAGCTGATGGGCAGAGAAAAGCGGAAAACCGGTGACAAATAAATTAATGCCGTGAAAAAAACATGCAATTTATATATGCTCGATGCAGAGTTCTAACTAGCGTGGGTAAGGATCACTTAGGTGGTTGCGCCACCACCGACAGGACACGAGGATAGGAACGCCCTCCCCGTAACACGGGTGACCTTGAGCCAAATTCCAGGGCATTTACCCATACAGAAAGCGCGACCCTAACCTTAACCCAACCCTACCCTTAACCCTGATTTCCTTGAAGTTTAGCGCAAAGTCATTATTTTTGGAGAAGGGGTCCTATTACCGTGTCCGGTCGGGGAGGGGGGGTATATAAGCAAACATTTCCCTGGCATGTATGTATCTCAAGCATTGCTATTTCATCTGCAAAACATCATGCTAAGCAAGTTTTTTTAGCTTCGGACGCTGCTGCGGATGGTTTTAGAGATGGTTACGAAACTCGCGTCCAAGTTAGAACTTTAGCAATACTCGATGAGCATGTGATAAGAGTTGCCTCGGATTGCGTATGGAAGTTTTAGTCGTACAGATTTGCGTCTGAGCCTTCAACATAACCGATATCATTCTGGACGTACCATGAAGCAACACCACTGCCCGTTGGAAGCACGCCTCACTTGCTGACGAGTAACTTACCGAATGACATTTGCGATCCTAACCTCAACTTCATCCAAAGAACTTAGCTTCCTTTGGTTAACAAGAGTTTTCTCTGATCCCACACGTTGTTGCTCTGTGGTGACAGGTAAGATGAGTGGTGGCAGAGGGATCGGTCCATCTCCACCGGTCCGCACGCTTTAAAGGCGTCGCTAAAAAGTTCAGAATGAGATAATTAGACCCTTGGATTCACGTTAGTATGTTCATCCAGTTTCGCTCTTTAAATTGAACACACCGCCACTTGAGAATTGTTTCACTCACCATTTGCGTGCCGCACGGACTCCATTGAAGTGTTTCGTGTAATTCGGTCACAGCCCCTGGTCTCCCAGACCATAGTTCGTACTCCAGCATCCAGAATGTATATTTTTTTATCCTTGTGGATTTCGTGGGTAGTGCGCTTTTCTTGCAATAGGCTGTTGTGGACTTAACCTCTACAGTTTATGACTTTTATTCTTTTGCCGGCACTTACAGTAACTTAAGAGACTTCAAATCAAAATTTACTGACCGAGTTTGTCTTGCCTCTAACGGTTCAGGTGTATCTCGCGTAGGTTGATAGTTCGACCACTGTGCCCGACGATGTCCTCTGTGTACTCCATTGCAAGGTGAAGCAGACACGGTGACTTGCGCGTGAGTTAGTTTATAATAAGTGTAGACTTGCGCAGAATCTACCGCACTCTCTCCTCCCCACTTGGGCCGGTGTCAAGACATGGTCAAGAAGACCGGAGGTGAGAGGGGGGGCGCAGGTGGCTGGCACGGCCGGGCCCGTGCCTCGGCGTAGCACCACACCCCCTGGTCCACAACAAACACTCGATCAGGATTTTCAACAATAGCCGCACAACGGGTCAAAAAGACGAGGATAGCTGGGTAGCCATGTTCAAGACCTGTATGTTTAGCAGGACTGCAGGTGCATTTACTGGCAAAGAACCAGCTGTCAAAGAACTGCTAGGGCACACCAGGCTGCGAGGGCCACGGTTTAATGAGTAATGACACAGCAGACGCTCACAAATTCTAAGGGTTACAAAGATTACTACGGTCGGGGTTTCATGCCAAGCTCTTTGATGCGTTTGGCGAGCTTTTCCTACTGGTGGGTTTGAGGTCCCGGCAAACTCATTAGTTGACCGAATGAGCGCTTCTATATCGTATCCTAGGTACTCAACTGTCATAGGTGGCTCCATGAAACCAAGTCCTGCACAGCGACTACATCACACCAGTCATCCCTGACTAGGGACAGACTGACTTTGCTTGTCCTGGGAACCTGGATTACTCATTAAATAGCCAACCGATCGGAAGGGGGGGATAGTCCTGGTTGCCTGCAAACTGGCTCGACGTCACATCTCTCAGCGAGGCCGGTTTCTCCGAACAAGAACAACCGAAGGAAATGGACTTCTTACAATTTGCAGGACATCAACGATCGTCCCATGACGACGAGGTCCTGACTCCGCAGGGAGCACTTTGCCACAACCAGCAGTATGAACACCTCCCAGACGAAAGGCCTCAATTGCGTGAAGGGCAAGTTCTACGAAGACCTGAACGCATTCCTCACGTCTGCGCCGAAGGCGGAGTAACTGATTATCCACGGTGACTTCAGGTGCCTACGCAGGCAAAGATCGAGCTATCTAGAAGTGAGCGCCAGGCGAGCGTGGAGTGGCCATCTACAAAGACGACTTGTTCCCTCTGCTACAGGCACGTACAGAACACAGTCTTCTCATCATCAACACCGTATTCTGCCTTCCGAACGGGGATGACAACGCGGGCACATTCTCGCTCACGTAACCGGTACCCGTTAGACTATGTGCTCGTTATGAAACGAAATTAGTGCGGTCTACTGGTCAGAACGGCAAGGTTTGACGCGGAATGCTTAACAGGGTTGCCGCCTTCTCGTCTCGAAGACGAGACTGCAATTCCCCCCCCCCCGCCGATGGCCTCACCGTAAATGGGCATCAAGGAAATTAAGTACTTAAATGTTGGATAGGGAGGAGCAGAAACTGGAAGTTAGAAGTAAAATAAAGATCAGTCTGAAGCAAATGCAAGATCCCGGAACAGAATTATTTTGGGAGAGAATGGTAAAAGCAGCGAGACATCACCCACATCCCCGCCTGGAAGTTTTGGGGTTCGCAGGTTGGCAAAACCAAAGCCCGCTTGACAACGAAGGAAAAGTCTGGCGCCTCCTCCCCGAGGAAAGTATGTCACACAAGACACGAGCACCACCACCACCATCCCTACCACTGTTACCACTACTACTAATTACCATTACTACAACTACTGCTACTACTACTACTACTACTACTACTACTACTACTACTACTACTACTACCACTACTACTACTACTACTACTACTACTACTACTACTACTACTACTACTACTACTACTACTACTACTACCACTACTAATACTACCGCAAACAAACAAACAGACTAACGGGGTCGAAAGATCTGAAATGTGGCCGAACCATAAGCCCTACAATCGGTGTAAATGCCTCCACCCCCATTTTTCTCCGCTACAAAAAATTAGAGACAGTATACAGACAACGCGGTCTGGGAACAGTTCAGTAATACCGGCTTCTTAAAAGAATTCCAAATTGTTAGAAATAGATAATAGATAAATAATAGATAATAATAAAAATAGATAATTGTTGGACATAGATAATAGAAA
>CACRXP010000804.1:226720-262567 GCA_902702965.1 Spirometra erinaceieuropaei
GAAGATGGCCGATCTGTTGGGATGGACGAAGGAGGGTCGGTATAGGCTACTTTCAACCAATCGATTGATACCACTTCGGTGCGATCGCCACGGACGTTTTTGAAATGCCTTTCCGTGCGCGACAGGATTCGAAATGGTTCGTCGTAGGACCACTGTAATGACTTACGAGCGCCAACCACGCGGACAAATAGAAAAGAACATGTTAGAAAGTTAGGACCAATATATGACTAACTTGCTTGAACGTGTGGGGGTATAACCCGGAGAGAAACCATTGCTTTGTGCGACCATTGGACGTAATCGGTTGCGTCCAGATCGGTAAAGCCTTGGGATGGCCCGAAAAAATCATCGGGACTCCGTAGGGCAGTCCCGCAAAAAAGTTCGGCAGTGGAGCACTCCAAGTCTGGTCGAGCCGCTGATTTAAAATTCTAAGATAAGTGAAGGATATTATTTTGAGTGGTTTTTCTGTGAGACCTAACGATTGTAGCCCCTGTTTTTTGGTTGAATTTCCTTAAATACAGGCCTCTTATCTCAGAACTGCCCGCTGCCATCTCCTTTTGAGTTCTGCTAGTCTATACCTGTTGTTCACTAGTCGCACTCTGCAATTCTCATTTTGTGCATCCGATTTCTCTCTAACTGTTGTAATTTATTTTTACATCGTTAGCCCCTAGCTGGAATTCAGTCATCTTGTCTGCCAGAAGTTTTCTTAATCGCTACTTGCCTCGAGACAAGATGAGAACAAAAGTCACTGGTCGACGTAAGCTCTCGACCTCTGTAAGTAAGCATGGCCTAACTAAACGTAAGTCAGAAGCTTTACCCAAATCTAAGTCAGATGATATTACCACTCAGTCGTCACCCGCTGTAATTGGTCGGCAGCTTAATCTGTCTGCACTTGACCACTGCAATGACTTTATGCTAAAGTTTGGCACTTTTCTGACAATTCTTGGAAATTTATTCGACGGGAACATCTCCGATATTCCCTCTGAAGAATGTAGGCGTCTCGACTCACTTGTTCACCTGATCGCCAGTGAATCTAGTGATAGACAGAAGCGTTCTTACAACTTTCTGTTAAAAAATGTTCCTCGATCTGCTTGGCCAATTGATGTTGCGACCAATTTCCTGTATTCATGTGGTTTCAACTACAAAATAGCCGATGCCAAACGCTTGTCCTCCCGTAGCAAAAATCCACCCATCTTAATCAAATTATTTTCATCAATCGAGGTTGACACAATCTTTGCCCATCAAGGGCGTGTCACTGCGTACCTAGAGAAGGCAAAATTTTTCCTTTGTCATGATCTTACTCCTATGGAGCGTAGAATCGGGTCTCTGCTCTCACGTAAACCCACTGCTTCTCAGTCTAATGCTCCCCAACTCGGTCATAATACAAGTGGCCGTAAAGATTCAGCTTTTCCTACTCCTGCGACATCTGACTTCCTCCTTCCCCTTTCTCCTACATATCCATCTCACTCAAGCCACTTGACGCATTTGCCTGCCCCTAAACTAGCAGCAGCCCCATTTGTAGTTTCGTTTCCTCCTCCGGATAGCCCCGCCGATACAAATGAAAATCCGTCTACATCACCTAGACCGATAACTTCTCTTGTCCGGCTGGGTGCTGAAAGCTCTACAGTTAAGTCACCCGTGGCATGGCGTCAGAACGGTGAGACTCGAAAACTGAATCAGACTCCGACCCAAAAGATAGGTAGAACAGTTCCATTTAGGGGTACGACGCCTTCCCTTAGATCTAACAAGTCTGTTCAGCCCAGCACGTCTACAAACCCCGCAGCTCCAATTATATCCCCGAATAATTCTTTGTCCTGCGTACCGGTTACTTATTAAAGCCCTACTATATATCCAGCAACTAATTCATGCATGAATTGCCCTAAGTCATTTATGCCCCAACCTAGTTCAGACGTCCCACCACTTAAGGCCGATTGCTCTCAGGTACGTCAACCTACCTCCTTTGCCATCCAACCTAGATATGGTCTCCAAAACTTTTATTCTTATAGCTGCCTACCCTCACCCAATAGGCACTACTTTTCTTCTAGGCTCCCTCCTCCTCCCCTTCCTCCACTATTTAACTACCAACAAGTCCATCCATATTCTAACTTCCCTAGCATTCCAATGTTCGAAAACTATATCCCCACATCCTTTAGGTCTCATACTCAGTATTCTCTTGTTGACTCCCCGTACGTCAATGACTCAACTAAATATTGAAGGTCACTCCATAAATGTGCCCAGGGTTTTAAAAGATCTGGGCATATCATACTCCAAGAGTCTCAATCTCTCGGAGCACTGTGCCTTGATAGTCTCCAAAGCACGCAGAACGACCGGGTTTATCCTCCGAAATTTTAAAACTAGGGACATTAGATTGCGCCTTTTCAACATGTACGTTAGACCTGGCCTGGAATACTGTTCGTTTTCATTTAACCTCATGCGTGCTACTGAGCGGAAGAAAATAGAATCCGTTCAACACTTTTTTACTAAGAGAATTTTAACCCCGGAACACCGACATTTGTCTTACCAAGAACGTTGCCGGCTTATGGGCCTTGATCCTTTATGGTGCCGTAGATTACAAAAGGGACTATTTTTGCTATTTAAACTCTTATATAATCACACATTTAACCCACTCACTTCTTTAAGACATCATATCCACCCACGACGTAACAGTCACCGTGAGGTCTTTTTATTTCTGCCTCTGGCACGTACTGTTAAATATCGTCGGTTCTTTTCTGTAAATGCAATTGCTATTTGGAATAAACTACCCATGAGTGCGAAAACTCTGCAAAATTATCCTTTATTTAAGAGAACTATTACTCGATTTTTGCATTCAGAAAAGCTCCCACAAATTTTGGGCGCTGAAAACTCTGATCGACTGTACCGTAGCGATGGCGTTTGTGGTCTCTGAACACTATGACCGGTCTCACCAGCTGTTCCTCAACGCCTCTACTTTGGCTATCCCCAACTATTTGAAAGGAATTTGACGTCCGATGATCTCCGATACCGTGCAACCTCCCCCCTTCTTGACGGTCGATATTCTACCACCGCCGGCAGTTTTTTCTCCTGAGCCCTCCAAACCATAAAAACCACCATCAACTATATTTTTATCCCTTTAGCTCAGGAGTTTTTTCACTGCCGGTCGGACTTATGTTTAAACGCTTCCCTTGACAATGCCTGTAAACTGGCATTAAATAAAAATTTATTTATTTATTTATAACTGGTACTTATTCTCCAAGTGTCATTAATTCACAGCTTACATATCCACGTCCAAATTATTTCCTAACTACCGTCGAAACTAGCATTACCGTTCGAAACACGTAAGATATTATATTATTGAATGCCTGGTCAGTTATAAAAAAGATGGCCCAAATAGAGCCATTGCTCTGGAAATGACGCCAGATATTATATGTGTAACAGAATCTTGGACCCATTCTCTAATTCCTGACTTTGCCCTTATCAAAGATGACTTCGATTTTTACCGTCAAGACCGCACGACTAGGCGTGGGGGTGATTGTCTTCTTTATCTTAAATCCTTCCTAAAGCACTCTCCCTATTAATTGGATGTTTCCTCATTCACGGGAAACTTCTGCTTTGCATCTGTTATTCTCTCGGCGCAAAGAAAGGCAATTATTGGCTGTATCTACAATACCCCAAACTCTTCAGCCAGTTATGATACACAAATCTCCAAAATCTTTTAATTAATTTCGGTAGCTACTTCCGATGTCGAAGTAATCACTGGGGATTTTAACCTTCCTGAAATAGACCGGGTTTCCAATATCTGTCCACCTAGATCCCAGCCCTTCTAAGATGTTGTCGATTTTTCTAACTGGTCTCAACTGATGCGCTCTTCAACAAGAGATAATCACGTTTTAGATCTAATCTTTACCAATGACATTGCCCCTCTTTTTGTTTCTTTCAAAAAGGACCTCTTTGCCAGTGACCACGTATAAATTCATTGTTGCTTACCGCTTGCCTTTTCAAAAAAGACCAGCACTGTTCGGATTTACATGAACTAGGACTTCGTAGATAACGACTTCATAAATAACCATATAAGATCATTGGATTGGTGTGGCTTCCTCACTTGTAGCGATTTAACCATTATTCGTAATGTCATGTCCAATGTTTCCAAGGACATTCTAGAGTTTGTGCCGCGTAGATATCTCAAGCCTAATTCTTCAGATTCCCTTGTTCCTCATTTTTTTTTACAACAGACTAAAAAAGTTGAGGCGACAGCTGCGTGACCCATCCGCTAGTTCCTTATCAGTTCATCTTAGAATCACAGAGATTTTTGAGATGGCCTCAAGGATGCGCCAAGCGCGCGACGAGCAAACAGAATCCATTGCTCTCAGTGATCCGAACCCTGGCATATCCGTCGCTAACATCTTCCGTCATCGGTCCCCCTCTAAGCGTGGTCACGAACAGCCACCCCCGCTAAATGATAACAAAATCTTCCTTATCGATGGCACTGACAAGGCGGAGTTGTTTGCTGCTTCCTTTGCAAAACACCTTACTACTGAGTCCGAACCAGTCTCTCTCTTTCGTTCCCTTTCAGATAAGACACTGAGCACAATCGATGTCTCCTCAGATCTCAGTAAGAAACAAATAAGTCGTTTGAAATACTCACACTGCTCAGGAACGGACGGGATTCCGAATTCGATTATTAAACAAGCGTCCGACTTTCCCATATTGCTTAGTCATTTATTATCGGTTTATATTTCAAAAGGATTCTTTCCTGAAACATGGAAAACGTCAATTATCCTTCCCCTCTCCAAGTCACTCGGTCCGATGTTAATAACTATCGGGACGTGCACAAAACGCCGTCTCCAGCAAACCTTCTTGAAAGGATAATTTTCAATGAAATCCTTGACTTCCGTCTAGCTAATCGGCTTCTGAGTTCTAGTCAGCATGGATTTTTGCCTGAACAAGCCTGCGAAACATGTCACTTGGCTTTTCTTAATCTAATCACTTCTCTTCGTAATGAGCGGCAGTCAGTGGTAGTTATCTACTTTGATCTTATCAAAGCCTTTGACAACTTGGCCCATAGACGTCTTTTAGTAAAATTGGAAGCACTCGGTAACCGACCGCCTCTACTCGACTTCATCACTTCCTATCTGTGCAACCGATATCAGAAAGTCATGGTCGGTAATAGCTACTCGACACCTCACTCGATCACGAGTGGCGTACATCAAGGTACGGTTCTGGGTCCGCTACTCTTCCTTCTGTACATCCATGACATTTCGGCTGAACGCGGGAATTCGCAAACTTTTATTTATGTTGATGACCTCAAATGTGTTTGCTCATATTCCAAGGACACCGCAAACGTTTGTGTTGACAAAATTAATGCCGATTCACTACGCTTAAGCAGATGCGATTCGACATGGCAGATGGAGTTTTCATCATCCAAGTGTAGTTTCGTGTCTTTTGGTCCTGCCAAACTTCCTGGTGCCAGAATTTTTCAGAATAACCCACTCTCTGAATGCCTCACCACTAAGGACCTAGGTCTAAGTTATACAAATAAGATTGCTTTATCATTTCATGCAGATAGAATCTCTGCCAAAGCCGCGCAGATATCTAGGTTCATATGGCGTTATTTTTTCATTCCGAAAATGAAGCTAAGACTTTGCCAAATGTTTGTTCTTCCCGTTCTCGAATACTGCTGTCCTTTCTTTGGTTTAATGAACGCCCGTGACCGTAATAAAATCGAAAACGTTCAGAGGGATTTCACCCGGAAACTGTTCTTTCAAGTCGCATCCGGTACTTCTTATACTCAGAGATGTCAGCTGGCGAACATTAAGTTTTTGTGGGTTAAAAGACTCGAAGCTGACCTTTGCTTCCTTTTTCGCATCAACTCTAGCTCCAATCTTCCGCTCATTGACACTCTCACTCCGAGAGATCGGTCTTATGCCATGCGCAACTCCTCCATGGTGATTCCGCCGCCTCTTTGCATTACATCCAAGCGCTCCCTATTCTTTGCTTCCAAATATGCCTTCCTTTGGAATAGTCTTCCGCCTGAAATTAGATTATCGCCTAAGTTACTGGTATTCAAGTCGAAATTACGCAAACATCATACACCGGAAAGCATAAAGGCACTGTTAACGGTCTCATTCTCGAACACTCAGATTCTTGACTTCGAGAAGGGTCCTCCTGAGATTTAGTGGTAGATCAAGTGGTAACTCTTAATTATATCATTAGAAACCCCCTCTTTTAAATTGGTCTCTAAATTCACTGATATCACTCCTCCCCCATAGCGGCAATTTTCGCGGTTTTTGTTGTCATCTCCCGCATTTTGACCTCAAGCGGTCTGTCGACGCTTACGTCGGAACCCTCTGATAATACGGAAAATGTTTGCGTTGTACGTATGTATTCGCTGGGTTAGAACAGAGCCCATGAAGATCCTTTTTGCACAATGGCTATGCATATATGCATCCAAAAAATTTGCAGACATTAGGAATGCGATTGGTTTTCAATAGAATATAAAAACAAGGAAGCACATCTGTTCACAGTGAGTCAGTACGGAAATATTGTAAATAACAAAGTGTTTTACAAAGCTGGCTGTGAGTGGTCATGCTGTAAAAGTCGGTCTTTGTGTAAAATCCCGCAAGCGAGTTTTCCTTTAAACCTGTGAATCGTGTCGGCCTTCACCATCTCACTTGATGGCGAGTTCCATGGCCGAACTACCTGCTGGCTGGAAGAAAACTTCCTAGGACAAGCCGTATGCGTTCGTTGTTGACTTTTCAGGGATGGCCGCGTAATTGGTTTGTACGGGTACACTGAATGAAGACCTTCGGTCTCATTAAGCAACCACGACCTCGAAATAAACCAAACATTTTCAGCCTCTCCTGGTACGGCAGATGTTTTATACCGTTGATCATCTTCGTTGCTCTGCGCTGCACCTGTTCGGGGAGGTCGGTATACTTTCTCATCCATAATTTAATTGCTGTCATCCCATATTCCAGGCGGAGTCTTACGAAGACGCCGAAAAGCATTCTGAAGAGATCGGGAGGCAGTATTTTAAATGCACATCTGACCCATCGTAAAGTACTAATTTCCTTCTAGACTATCTTCCGTCAGTGCTCTTACTGCGTAAGATTTGTGGTTATCCACACACTGAGATCTTTGTGTCTTTCTACAGTTTCTGGTACCATCCCGTTGATATAGTGCTGAGGTTTGGGAGAGGCATGTCGGCTGGCGTTTAGATGCAAGACCACACAATTGGGCAAGTTAAACTTTAAAAGCCACCTGTTCGACCAAACACACAGTTTGCCGGTGTTCGATTGCAACTTCTTTGCGTAATTAACGCAGCTGACTTCGCTCCATATTTTTATGTCATCCGCGAACATGAGGGCCTTGCAATCTAGTTCGCTAGTGCAATCATTTACCTAAACCAGGAAGAGTAGTGAGCCTAAAACAGAACCCAGTGGCACCACATTTTCCACTTTTGCTCATTCTGAAATAGCGTTATCCGCAATGACTCTGTACTCTGGAAGACAGGAAACTCCCAATCCACTTAAACATTCTTCCATCAAGTATTCCATCGAACGTCTTTTGATACTGCACTCCGTTACTTTAAATGCGAGGCAAGTTAGACTGGCAAGACGATAATCTTCGCAGTCAAGTGGTGTACTTCCTTTATCGATCGGGGTGATGAATGCGCACTTCTACTTTTCCGGAAGTTTGCCTTCTTCAAATGACCTTTGAACTATTATAGACGGAGGTTCACACAGTTCGTTTGAAAGTTCTCGAAGTGCTGGTACCGGAATTCTATCCGGACCGGGCGATTTGTATATGTATATGTATATTGAAGGGTTACAGGCAGAGCCCTTGATGACCCTGTTTATGTACAGTGCTTTCGCAGATTCATACTCAAAAATAAAATAAAATTGCAGGCATTTAAAATGTGAATGGGTCACAGTTCAATCGTAATCATAAGGTAGTGCATGGGGTCACTGTAAATTAGTGCGGAAGATTGTATATGACAGATTTTACAAAACTGGCTGTGCATAGTCATGCTGTACAAGCCGATTTCTGTCGAAAACTAGACGAGCAAGTTTTCTTTTAAACACACAAACTGTGTCAGCCGTCACCATCTCGCTTGGCAGGCTTCAATCGGGGTACTTCGGCCCTAACTATGGCCGATGGAAAGTGTAGTGCCTCGATTGAGGAGGATAAAAAGGGGGTTAGACGGGTGAAAGTGGAGAGGAAGTAGGAGGAGGCGCTGCTTGGCGAACGGGTGAATGGGTAAATGGAGAGTCAGGCCCTCGGATGAAGACGGACTGAAAGAAATTAGAAAGGAGAGACGCTTTAACCTGGTCGTCAGTCTCCAGTTTTCCATATGCAGTCCTAAAGGATGAAAGTACCGCAAAATATAAAAAACCCCCGTACTAACATAGAAGGAGGAAATTGACAGGACAAAGCTCGTGGCCAAAGGAGGGCGCAAATCTCATCTGTAGTTTACAACATTTGGGTTTAAGTGAATAACAGAAATGGCAAGAGAACTTTTCCGACGCCGGAGCATATCCTTTAATTGTCACTTAAATTGGAGAGACTGCACCCGAAAGGGGGACAGCAAATATCTACTAGACATACAAGTTTGGGGCTCAAACCAGCATCGATAATTGTCTTCCCACCACTCTAGCCTGCATCTCTTGTAAAATGATGAAAATAATACTTCCGAAATCAACAGAGAAGTTCTGGAGGAGAACCACATTCTCTAGGTACTTAAATGCGGCTACAGATAAAGCTGTTATTGCCTTCTCAATTTGTTGCTCGCGATTGAGCAGTGGATTCTTGCATTGAAGGAAGATGGTAGGGTTAGCACTATCTACACTGATGCCAGTAAGGCTTTCGGCGCAGACTTTTAGTTAAAAAGCTCTCTGAAATTAAAATAAGAAGCATACTGCTGTTATTTATAGCGTACCATGACAGTTGTCAGGAGTAAGAACCAATAAAAAGTTTCAAGAGATCAAGAGATTATATTGCAATGCTCTCCGAGTATTTCATGTTCTCAGAGTCTGACTTACCTTAACAATTGGAAACAAATATCTGGAACGGAGAATTTTCCAGCATACGAGTGAAAGTCTCAGCAATGTCGTAAACTACCGCACTGCAGGTAGCAGTTAACGAATACTGCAGGATGATCAGTTCGTTAGTTAGAAGAATCAGTGATCAAAATTGCAAACTCAGCGGAAAGGAAACAGACAGCCGTCCACCGTGGATAAATCGCGAACTAAAAAATCACTTTTGAAGGAGAAATGGCATGTGGAGGCATTTTCGATCAACGGGAAGTTCCGAACATTTGCAGGAATACAAACGACAGCGGGACGTGTGTAAAAGTAAAGCTAGTAGACTTCGAAGGGACTAGGAGCTATGCATACTGCAGAAGTATTTGTAGCACCCCAAGATCCTATACGGTTACGTACATAATGGCAAAAGAAATCGTAACACTATTTCGGCGCCGGGGACTCAAAACAGAGTAATGAGAACGGATGGCTACACGAAAGCATCAGTCCTCTCTGGTTTATTTCAGTTGGTATTCACTCATGAAACGAATTCTCTTCATCTCCTGTGCCCACAAAACAACAAAATTCTGCTCCGTTTGGATTAGACTATAATCCATACTTATCGCCTACATCGATAAGGATAGAAGTCCTCTGATTGAAGCCTGCCAGATAACTTGGTCCAGATATTCATTCCCTTGCCCTTCGGGAATTGGGCAATGTACTGTGCAAGCCGGTATCTGTGTTATTTCAAAAATCTATGAAAGAAGATGAACTGCCGGGGAAATGGAAGACTATCTTTATTCCCCAGATCTGCAAAGAAGGGTTCCGGCTAAAGTCCAAAAACTTCCAACGCATTAGTTAAACGTGAGTTTTCTGCAAGGTCGTGGAACGGCTTATTTATGAATATCTAATTACCTATCTGGAATTGAGAAACGCATTATCTGCTGCCTAGCAAGATTTCGCCGAGGTCACTCATGTCTTACGAGCAGACTTTAATCGCAGAAAAGTAGCAAAGGCCACAGGCCAGGGTCGTATAGTTGATGTTATCTTCACCGACTTAAAAAAGGTGGTTAATAGAGCGCCCCGCGGACAACTCCTATAAAATATTAGGAAGTTTGGAATCCCCATCAACATTTTAAAGTGGACTAAAAGTTTCCTATTATGCGGGCTGCAGAGAGTAATTGTTGGCACTACTGCATACGAATGGTATCAGTAGATAGCGGTGGTGATACAAAAATCTGGAAAATAATAAGGCGTGTTTACGATGCGCATAAACTGCAGGAAAACTAATAAATTGGTTGCCTGAGCAAGAAAGTGGTTTTTAACGTTCAGTTTATCCAAACATGTAGTCTTGTGCCTGAAAGCAGGTTTTATTTCAGTCAGCAGATAGTTCGATCGTAGAACTCACTCCCAAATGAGAAAATGACATCTGCTACCATGGTTGTATCAAAACACAGTTGGATTGTTTGATTTCTGATAAGTAACGGATAACTGCAGGATTATCTACGACCAACCACGAACTTTACTTCCAAATTTCACTCCCTATCTGACGCATCCTGGTACGACCAATGTAACAAGTTCCCGTAAGCTGTACAAATGATCGAATTTTTGGCTGTAGTTTCTTCCTAGTCCGTGTTCCCAAAGTAACGTCTTTATGGAGAAACATGTCCGCTACCCACTGTGGCAAGTTGTAACTAACATTGTCTGACAGGCTCTGCGCGGCTCACGCTTGTTATTTAAGACCAGGAAAGTTAAAATCCCCAACAATAAGAACGTTCTACTCGCTGAATTGTACAGTTCACGAGCAAGAAGAAGGAAAGGAAAATCAGGGTCAGACTCCTAATGTGGAGAGCGAGATGACACCGACAGCGTTTGCAGTCGGATGTTGTTGGTGGTAGTAGTAATGCTTAACGGTTCCATTTCCTTTATCGGGACATCTACGTAGGTGTTATGGGTTAGTTCGCATGTAACATAAACTGTAACCTTTTCTTTGAATGGTCTCCCTCTTCTGCAGTGTTCATATCCCCTGAGGGTTGCAGCGTATCCTGTCCGGGCCGTCAGGGCATCATGCCACAAACGCGTGACAAGCGAACGATCAAGGTCATGATCCCTATTCACACCTTCTTTTTGCTGATTGGCCACCCATCAGCCTATGACAGTCCTCCTTGCCATATGCCCGGCCGTTTCCCCAAGCCTCCTCACATGTGCTGTCTATCGTACTCAGTACACGTCCTATTCCCAATTACCCTTCTGTTTTGCATACATAACATTGACGACGCAGTCTGACGAACATGTCTTCATTGCTGCCTACACCGTTACCTTTATGACCAAAGAACACCCAGAAGCCCTCAAATGACTCGTGGTTGCAATGGAAGAAGACATTTGAGGATTATATTGAACTACTCCCGATTTTGTCACCCACAATGGTACTAGACGTCCCATCTACGTTGAAACCCCTCCGGACGAGTCTCGGAGAGTTGGGACAAAGATATTTCGATGCCCTCAATCTGCAAGAGGCTATAGATCTCCAAACAGCCTTCTCAAAACTCGAGTCAGCGTGGGGAGAAAAAGACAACGTCTTTCTCAGTCGCTATCGGTTTTGTCAAATGCGTCAAGAATCCAGTCAATGTGTCAGTGATTTTATTTCTAATCTGACTCTGGCCTTCCAGGACTGTGGGTATAAAGAGATCAAGGCAGACAACTTCGATCACGCAATGGTCGTTCAGCAGTTGATCGTCGGTCTGCGCGATAAAAAAGCTCGGGAAAATCTCTTATCAGAGAAGAAGGATCTGTCATGGGAGAAAGCCTGTGATATCGCGAGTCATCGGGAGCGCCTACGACAAAACCTTCAGCAGCTGAATCAGTCAAACAATGAAGTGATAGCATCACTGGAATCTGAAATGGCTGTCTCCCTAGTCAACACTGCTGTGTCTTCACCAAAACAGCGACCATCAGCTCCCTCAAAACAATTACCATCCTGCTACCGTTGTGGTCAGCATCATATCCGGTGTTCAGATTATAGACACCAGAAGACGGTAGGCCAGTTTTGCAAGAAAATCGGCCACATCGAACGAGTGTGTTTCTCCAAAAGACGAGCGAACACTAACACGCATGCGACCTAGCCTTATCCAGCTGGGGATGGCGAGGCGATACTCCGAATGTTTTCGGCCAGCGCGCTACTCCAATCGCCCTACACCATCACGCTTCCGGTTGATCACCACCCAGTGAAGTTTGAAATCGACACTGGCTCAGCTGTTACTCTCATCAATGAGGCCTCTCTTCAGAAATTACCCTCCCTCTTTCCGGCTAGCTCAACATTCCGTAGTTATACTGGACAGAATGTAGAGGTTCGAGGGGTCTTTACAGCCGAAGTCGAGCATGATGGAGAACTTCATTATTTGCCGGTTCACGTGGTGAGAGGAAGTCAGCAACAAAATCTCCTCGGATGGAATTGGATTAAATGTGTGCCTTTTGTGCTATCCTATGTACATCGGATTGGTGTAAATCCGGCTTTAGATTCAATTTTGGTAAATCATAGGGATCTATTTCGTGACGATTCTGCTACCCACTACCGCGGTCCACCTGTTAAGTTCCAGTTTCAGTCAGATTTCCGGCCCCGGTTTTTCAAAGCTCGTACAGTCCCCTATGCAGTCGCACCGAAGGTCGAAGAAGAGCTGGATCGCCTACAGAAAGCGGATATTATTGAGCCCGTGCAATATTCGGAATGGGCAGCCCCAATAGTTCCTGTTCTTAAAACCGATGGTTCTGTGCGTATCTGTGGCGACTACAAGCTGACAATCAACTCAGCAACTAAACTGAACCCCTATCCTCTCCCGCACATCGAGGATCTGCACGCATCTCTCTCGGGTGGTCATCAATTTACAACTTTGGACCTTAAGCATGCCTACAACCAAGTCGTCCTAGACATTGAATCCCGGGACGCTAACCCACCATCAATACTCATGGGGGTTTATTTCAATATAAAAGACTACCCTTTGGAGTAAGTTCGACCCCAGGTTTATTTCAATGCTTGATTGATAATCTCGTGATGGATATACCCCACGTTTGCGCATACCTCGACGATATATTAGTCACCAGCCCATCTGAACATTGTCATCTAGAGACTCTAAGCATAGTGTTAGGACGTTTAAAAGAGGCAGGTTTTAAGCTCAGGAGAGATAAGTGCACTTTCCTTGCCGACTCAGTAGAAGACCTGGGCTTCAGGGTGGATAAAACTGGCCTCCATCCACTCGAACATAAGCTGAAAGCCTTGAAGACGGCGCCGCGCCCCGACAATACTGGTCAATTGCGTTCATTCCTGGGGTTGGTCACCCATTTCAGTCGATTTATTAATCAGTCGGCTACGATTCTAAAGCCTCTTTATTGGCTATTTGAAAAGAATCGTTGCTGGAACTGGTCGGAGGTCGAACAAAGTACTTTTGAACAAGCAAAGGCGGCTCTTACCTCCTCATCTGTCCTAGTTCATTATGACCTCGAAAAGCCCATCATACTGAAATGTGATGCGTCTCCGTACGGCGTAGGTGCGGTTCTCATGCACCGAATGCCTTCTGGTGCGGAGATGCCGATTGCCTTTGCATCAAAAAGCATATCACAGGCGGAAACCAACTATTCGTAACTAGATAAAGAGGCCTTAGCAATAATGTTTGGCATACAACGCTTCCAACTGTATCTTTTTGGCCGACACTTTGAGATTCACACTGGTCAAAAACATCTCTTAGGTCTGCTGGGAGAAAAACGAGGGATACAACAGATGTCCTCGCCGAGAATGCAACGATGGGCGCTCACCCTGTCTGCTTACACGTATGCAATGAAATACGTTACAGGTAGTGCGAACGTAGTGGCTGTCGCCTTGAGTAGGCTTCCTATTGTGGACGATGGCATTAACGGGGCACCTGTCTTTAAGACCGTAAATCTTTCGCAGAACCTAGTCAACGCAACTGTAACATGTCAACAAATTCGACAGTGGACTTCGAAAGACCCTCTCCTAAGTCGGGTAAAAAGAGCCTTACAATCTGGCTGGCCATCCTCTACCTCCCCTGATTTTCAACCATTCTTCAGCCGTCAGAACTAGTTAAGTCTACAAGACGGATGCATACTATGGGGTAATCGTGTAGTTGTGCCACCACAAGGCCGACGGGCTATCCTCAGAGACCTGCATAATGCCCATCCTGGTACAGTTAGAATGAAAGCTCTCACCCGCAGGTATGTTTGGTGGCCCAAAATTGACGCAGATATAGAAAACGTGGTGAAAGCATGTCACGTGTGGCAAATAACACAGGAGACCTTACCGAAGGTTCCTCTAAAGCCTTGGGCCTGGCCCGACTCGCCGTGGAAGAGGGTACACGTCGATTATTTTGGGCCATTCCAAGGCCATATGCTTTTGGTGGTAGTTGACGCCCACACTAAATGGATTGATGCGATTCCGACTGCAAATCATTGTTCTTCACGGACTACCATCAACAAGTTGCGAACTGTTTTCTCTACTTTTGGGATACCTGAAATGCTCGTTTCAGACAATGGCCCGGCCTTTATTAACGTAGAATTTAAAGATTTAATGGAGAAAAATGGAATTAGACATTTAACTACTGCCCCGTTCCATGCTGCTTCTAATGGCCTCGCAGATCGTGCAGTCCAGACAATAAAGCACGGACTAGCTAAACAGCCAGACACGGACGTGGCCACCAAGTTGTCACGCTTTCTGTTCGGCTATCGCATAACACCAAACGACTCAACTGGTGCTTCGCCTGCAGAATTGATGTTCAAGCGGCAGTTGCGCACACGACTCGACCTGCTTAATCCATCAACGCATGATAGAGTCATGGCAAAACAGACGAAGATGAAAGCACGATATGATGTGAACACCCGACCACGAGTCGTCGCGCCTAACGAAAGTGTCTACACGCGACTGGAACACGAAACGAACTGGTGTACAGCGGTAGTTCGAGCAAGCGAGGGGCATATAGTGGAATTAAAATTAGAAGATGGGAGAATTGTGCGTCAACATATGGATCAAGTTCGCAGCCGAATGGACACAGCAAGTGGAGAGTTCGGAAAGTTCGAACTGCCAGCAACCCTTGATACGGATCCTGACATCCCGAGGACTGAACACCTACTGCCTGCACAGAGCACTACGCCCCCGACCGAGGCGTATGTTCCTCCTCCTCCTTCTGCCCCGGTCAGCACTAGCTTAGGGGCAGAGGAGCCAGTGACTGCACAAAGCGACGCAGAGGTTGAAAATACTGCCCTGAGAAGATCGCCCCGAATCTGCAAACCTGTCCAACGCTTTCAGGACGAATCTTATTAGAACATTGTCTAACTATCCATTAGTACCTTTACTGTTCCCCCGGGCTGTCCGGGCCGTCAGAGCATCATGCCACAAACGCGTGACAAGCGAACGATCAAGGTCATGATCCCTATTCACACCTTCTTTTTGCTGATTGGCCACCCATCAGCCTATGACAGTCCTCCTTGCCATATGCCCGGCCGTTTACCCAAGCCTCCTCACATGTGCTGTCTATCGTACTCAGTGCACGTCCTATTCCCAATTACCCTTCTGCTTTGCATACATAACAAGGGGTATTTCGAAGTCTGCGATATCTGGAGCCACCTCTTTTTGAAGGCATTATGCGTGGTTCTGTTTCAACAAATAAGTTTCTAAGTTCATGCAGTTTGTGCGAATCGGTGCAAACATTCCTATTTCTGGCTTCACTTTCCAGAATGATCTTCAGGGGCCTTGCTGATGATCTCATGTTACGACCTGACTTTGATTCTGCCACTCGTTAGGCTTATTATGTGGCGATATTTCCCCTATCCTGCAGAACAATGTTCGCATAATAATTAGGAAGATATAGGCTGTGCTCTACCTTTTCCTCTGACATGAATGATTTGGGCTCTGGAATGACACTGGTAACGACATCCCGCTTATAATTTATACTCGAGTCCTTTGTTTCCGCGTCTGTGCTAGCTCGGTTCATCAACACTGCGATGTGGGATTTAGTATGATTTTTTGAAGAAATAGATGGGCTCACCGGAACGGGTTTATTTTGGTGCTGACACTTCGAAGAGCTTTGTCGACTCCCCACTGTAAAATTAACAACAACTTGAAGTCTGGAGGGCTATTTCTAGCATTATAAGTGTCTATGAGGCGGTGTCTCGACAGCTACAGCCCGCCAGAGTAGGCATAGCCCATCACCAGATTTAGTTCGGAATGATAAACCCTCAATGTATGTCGATGACTTGAAAATTGCACATCGATATAAGCCAGCACATCGCAACATCGCGCTTACACTTCTAAGGAGAGACTTTCAGGCCTTTTTCCAGTGGTTCTGGACGTGGCGCCTTTCTCTTTCTTGGCACAAATGCCTGGTTATGGTGACTGGCGACGACCACAAGCCCCTATTAAGTATTGACGGTCACGACATAAATGTGCCTAGGATTATCAAGGATTTTGGCACATAATATTCCAAGAATCTTAATCTTTCAGAGCACTGCGCTCTGGATGTCTCGAAATAATGCAGAACAACAGGGTTTATCTTCCACAATTTAAAAACTAGCGATAGTAGAATGCGCCTTTATAATATATACGTTAGACCTGGCCTGGGATACAGCTCGTTTTCATTTAGCTTCCTGCGTGGTGTTAAGGTAAGAAAATAGAATCCATCCAGCGTTTTTTCTACTAAAAGAATTGTTGTGGGAAGCCGTCATGGCCAGTCTGGCGTCACTGTCAAAGGCCTCGCTGCCTCACGGTCATTCACCCCTTGCAGCGAGCCGTTCCAGACGCGTTAACCTGAAGCCAGTCGACCGACTTCAGCTCGGATACACCTGCGTCCCGGTGTCGCAGGTGCCCATGCGGCCACTTGAACGCACCTCCCCCAGTGCAATCACAACCTAAGCCACCGGGACACCATCCCTTGGCAAATGCAATACACACCGATTGGAGGCTACTTGAGCTTGGTCCATGAGTTAACAAAAATGGTTGGCACCACAGTCCCAGGGACTCTCAGGCATGACTCGACGCAGTCAACACTAGCCCTGACTTTGCTAACGGCCGCTGCCGCCTGAGAGGACAAACCAGATCTCTGCATAAAACAAATCCTTCATTCTTGTAGCTCCTGCTTTTCCCTGCAACTGAGGATTTGGCCTGTCGGTTGTAGCGCTTTAAGCATACACTATTTCCGCCGCTATAGAGTTCTAACCCCAGAACGTCAGAATCCAACGCACCGAGAACGTTTAGGGTTTGCAAACCTTAACCCCCTGTGGTTTCATCGATTAAAATGGGGCTATTTTTACAGTCTAAGCACATGAACAGTCGTACTTTTAATTCGATTTCTACGTTAAAAAAATCTTGGCCATCCTCCACGCGAGGTCTTCTTGCTTCTTATGTTAGTCGCTGTCGTCGTCGTCGTCGTCGTCGTCGTCTTCTTCTTCTTCTTCTTCTTCTTCTAGCACGTACCGTTAAACACAATCGGTTCGTTTCTGTGAATACAATTGCAATCTCGAACAAGTCATTCTGCACGATTAGCTTTTGTTCAAAAGAACTATTACTCGTTTCTTTGTATTCAGAAAAACTCCCACAACCTTTGGGTGCTGAATCTACCGAACTAATCTTCCGTAGCGATGGAGTTCGTGCTCACCGATCCCTCTGCACGGTTTCATCTTCTGAGAAATGGGGCTGAATCTGCAGCCCGCAACACCACGGATAATTCCTTCAGTCGACAGCGAGCAAGTGTTCTCCCATGTAGTGTGTTTGGTACAGTCCCCATTCCATGGAAAGGAATAGAGGCCGCAAACATCCGATATAATATTAACCATTCCGTTTTGGGACTGATGTCATTTCACGGGCTGCAGTTTTTCCCTGAACTATCCAAATTATCCAAAAACACCAATGCTAATATTTACTCTCACAGGAGCTTTTTGTACTGTTAACTCGATCTGTGCTATATCTTTCATTGGCAATGTCTGTAGACTTTTATTAAATGCCACCACCACCACCACCACCACCACCACCACCAGCACCACCACCACCACCACGACAACACCAACATCAACAACAACTACTACTACGACTACAATTCTTATTATTGTTATTATTGATTTTCGAATTGAAAAATTGCATGATGAACTAGACGACGAGAGATTCGAAGGATTGCAGAAATCGTGACCTTCCTGGCAAGCTACACCAGTTGTATGCGCACGTACGAGTGGGGTAGCTGATTGCAAGTTAGCCAACGGAAGAGCATTCCGCCGACTAAAGCTAGGCCCCTGGATACATAAAGCTGTTGGCACACAAGAAATCATGCTAACTTCGACGTTGGACGTATTCTTCCACAAATTGGCACCTGCATTTTCTTTTTGTTTACGTGGAAAATTCCATTGTAGTTTTCGTTTATTTTTTTCACCTAACACAAGATTCTCCTGTTTTTTTTACTATCATGGGGAACGTAGTTTCCTTGGAGCGTTTGTAGCGCGGTCGACAATTAGAACTACAAAAGATAGATACAGGAACAATTTAACTCTAAGTGGGGGCGCCGCGTTTCTTACAAAATTTACAGCAAAACAACATGGGAAAAATGACAAGGAGAAATAATTGTACGGACTCACAAAAAAGGAAGCCCTTTCTGTACATTCCCACGTATGTTTTCTCAATTTTATTGGCATCCTTTAACACATACTTTACATTTCTTTTTGTTTGCCTCGGAAAATTATGCCCTCTATTTTCCCCCAACCCTCGTACTATTTATTTGAATCTCCCGTTTACATCCCGCGCAACTTGATGCTACCCGTCTGACTACACGCCGCATCTTTCTGACTGTACGCCTGGAGACATTTGGTTGTAAGTGTAACATTTAAATCTTGCTAATCATGCCAATTATAGAACCGTATTTCCGTACAATTCTGCACTTATTTACATCGTGTCCGCGTACGGACTGCACGACGTAAGCCGACTCAGGCGACTGAATCTAGACAGGCTAGAGAGCAGCTAGGTTCAACAGACTCTGTGTAAGTAACGCGAACAGGCAACAAATAGCAGTCGAAAGTACTACACAAAGTTAACCAAATACGAGGCTTCAGAAATGGATGAGTCACAGAAATCTCTGTCAGCTCCGGATTTGGACAGATATTCTCCCACGCTTGGAGACAATGACACCATCCTCGAATCATATAAGGAAAAGATACGGATTTTGGAGGAGCAGTTGAAGGAGAAAATTAAATTGGGCAGTCCGAAAGCAGTATTGGATACAACTCCGCTGGAATCAAAGCCCGTTGTTACCGGCGAGTCCTCAGTGGTTGGATGTTCGCCGCCGCTGCCTCTTCTTGATCCAGAGTCTAAGCAATCACGCGTTACTGAACTTAACCTTTTACGACACCCAGAAACTACAAAGGCAGACTCTCATGATTGTTACCAGCGCCCTATGCCCCCTCAGTTTTCCCTTCCACAGCATGAAATACTGTACTTTGACGGAAACCCCCTCAAATATTGGCTGTTCTTAAGAAGCTTTGAGAGTGGAATTGCAAAAAGGGTTAGCGACGACGAAAGTCGGCTCTCTTACCTAATCCACTATTGCCGGGGTGAGGCGAGAGAAGCCGTTGAGAGCTGTGCCCTCTTGGAGCCTAGTGAGGGGTATCATGAAGCTCTCAAGATCCTTAGGCGACGGTTCGGCCAACCCCACTCCATTGCCAGGGCCCACATAGATAATTTGATTGACGGTCCAGTCACAACACCTATGAATCCTACCACCCGGATGAAGCTGGCTGGGGAGATGAATAACTGCAAGAACACGTTACAGCAGTTAGAATATTTAGCGGATTTAAATTCATCTAGGACGCTAGCTGCAATCGTCAGGCGACTACCTCAACCACTTCAGTTCAGGTGGTCAGAATCCGCATAATCAATATTACACCTTGGAAGGGAGCCAACGTTCTGAGATCTAACCGAATTTGTGGACGAGAGAGCCGATGTATTGATGGTACACCAATCCTACTCCTCAGGTCCAGTCCCAGCGCACAGTCGTTCCCCGGGCGATCGAGGAGCGATGCATAAGGCCTATACGCATCACACACAAACTGTAGCAGTATCCACAGTACCTAGAGTCCCGACGCTGCGCCGACAGTGTCTGCAGTGCGAGGAAGCTCATTACACCGATCAATGTGGCATGTTTGTCGCCCTCAACCTGCCACAAAGACTAGCTTTCGTTGAACGTAATTGATTATGCCATTCTTGTTTGAAACCCAACCACGATGCCATCAACTGTAGGTCGCGCAAGACATGTGGTGTCACGCGGTGCTCCGTGCGCCACCATCCACTGCTGCACCGGCCAGTAGACGGCACTGGTGCGTCCCAAACGAAAGAGAACCCAGAGCAGAGTATTGAAGCAGCCCACTGTCTCACAACATAGAGCGCAGACCAAGTCGTTTCTCTAGGAGTGTTACCAGTAAAAGTGTTTGGTCCTCTCGGTTCGGTTAACACATATGCCTTCCTTGATAATGGCTCAGATACTACTCTCATTGATGAATACTTGTTGAAACGATTAGGCCTCGTTGGCCAACCAGCAGTGTTGTCAGTATCCACTGTCGTTCAGACAGCAGAAGTGAGTTCCGAAATAGTGGGTTTTCAGCTGTCTGCGATAGAAGGGCAGGAGCCACTGGAAGTAACAAAGGCCTGGTCCGTTAGCCATCTTCCTACGTTGAAGCGCTTTGCCTTAGCTAGAAAGCAGGCAGCACGTTGGGAACATGTACGTGACATTGAACTCCCCCTTGTCGAAGGAGCGAAGGTATCAATATTAATCGGAATGAATGTACCTGCTGCTCACTGGGTACTCGAACATCGATACGGCGGACATGAAGATCCCTATGCAGTTCGTACCCCTCTTGGTTGGGTACTCATGGGACCGGTAACTGATCAAGATCGTCGAGGAGTGAACGGTGATTTTTTGAGCGAGAAAGATTTCGTCATGGAAACGCAAAAACATATGTGGAAATTTGATTTTGGTGAGCCCAAATCTTTGGATAAGGCATATTCGGTGGAAGACAAAAGAGTTTTCGACTTGTTCAAATCCCATACGCATGTAAAGCGAGGGCACTTGGAAGTCCATCTACCCTGGAAGTTAGGTTCTCCCTGTTTGTCTGACAATGAGCTTGCTGCTCGCAGACGTTTATATGCCTTGAAAAACAGATTTCTGAAAAACCCGGAGTATAAGGAGCGATATGCTAAGGTCATCTCTGAATATATCACAAAGGTTACGCAGAACCCGTTGCACCAATACCCACCATCGTTCCTGGACAAATTTAGTACCTACCCCATAACTCCGTAGTTAATCCGATGAAACCGGAGAAGCTGCTGATAGTTTTCGACTGCGCCAGCAAATACAGGGACACATCACTCAACCTCCAATTACTGCAGGGTCCAGACCTGGCTAACAGTTTGTGTGGAGTTTTGACTCGATTCCGCGAATTTCAGTACGTAGCGGTTGCAGACATAGAAGCTATGTTCCACCAGATCAGAGTTCCGAAAGCCCAGCGTTCGTTTTAATGTTTTCTATGGTGGCCGAATGGTGACTTAGCACGAGAACTTGAGGTTTATCAAATGGCGGTGCACCCGTTCGGGGCAACCTCTTCTCCATGTGTTGCTATCTACGCACTAAATCGGTCGATAGAACGGGTGGTAGGCATCCCCTCAGCGCACAATGTCAATTACTTGCGAAAGTGTCGCTATGTCGACGATTGCTTGATCAGCCGTGACTCTGCACAAGCCCTTAGGGATGTAGCCTCTCACTTGCGAACGGCTCTGCAAACTCACGGTTTCCGTTTACATAAGTGACGGAGCAACTCGGTTGAGGCCCTCGCGGACATCCCTGAGGAAGAGCGAGTCGACGGGGGAATCTGCCTCGATCTTAAGCCAGCCGATACCCACAGAACCCTAGGTGTCGAATGGAAAAAGTCTACGGGCTCATTCAGATTCGCAGTCAAGTGGCCTACAGAGACGATTACCAGAAGAACAATGCTCTCGTATATCTCAACCCTATATGACCCACTTGGGTTCGTTGCTCCTGTTTTGTTGCCGGCCAAGTTGCTGCTGCAGCAGTTGTGCCGCTCCAATCTCGGATGGGACGATAGGATCGACGATGAGCACGCGCTACAGTGGTTTAACTGGACGAAACAGTTTCAGGGTCTTAGCGACGTTCGAATCCAACGCTGTTTGACCCCGGTCGGTTTGGATATTGTCGACCAGTATCAACTACACGGTTTCTCGGACGCGTCAAACAGCGGGTACGGGGCCGTAATCTACCTTCACGCAGTGACCAAATATGGCACTACATTTACGATGTTTGTGTGGGACAAATCTCGAGTCGCGCCTGTCAAGGTCCAAACCATACCACGGTTAGAACTCACCGCTGCGTTTCTGGTCGTTAAACTAGTGAAACAGGCAGAGTTGGAACTAACATTACCAATTTCTTCAAAGACTATGTGGACTGACTCGATGGTCGTCTTACAACTGATAAGGAACACCACTTCACGTCTTAAAACGTTTGTGGCTAACCGTATCTCTACCATATTAGGCCTATCAAATCCTTCACAATGGCGGTATGTAAATTCCGAGACTAACCCAGCTGACGTAGCTTCGAGAGGCGTAGCTGGTGACAGGCTGGAAAAGAATATGTGGCTCACGGGTTCCGTCTTTCTAAGCAAGAAATCAGACGAATGGCCTGGCACTCGCAACCCTGTCGACAGTTGATGGCTCCTTTGCCGCTTGATCGGCTGGAGCCGTATAATCCACGCTTTACGTTCACGGGCGTCGATTACTTCGGACCATTTCAGGTAAAAATAGCCCGACGATCGAAAAGAGGTATTGCTGTCTGTTCACATTCCTCAGCAATCGCAAAGTTCACATCGAGGTGATCACAAACATGGGGACTGATTCGTTTCTGTGTGCTTTCGGCAGATTCGTTGCCCGGAGAGGCTGTCCACGAAAAATTTACAGTGATAACGGACCCAATTTCAAAGGGGCTGAGAACGAACTGAAGGAATTGCTGAAGAAATGGAACCAAGATCGAATAGCTAGCTCTCTTGCGGAGAAGGGATGCGATTGGATCTTCACGCCGCCGACAGCGAGTCATCGGGGAGGAGTATGGGAGCGCCTGATACGGTCCGTCAGACGGATTTTACGTTCAATTTTGGGTTCACAAGTGGTCACAGATGAGATCTTAGAAACAAACATAACCGAGACCGAGAAGATAATGAATGACCGAACGCTGGTTAAGAACAGCACGGACCCGAACGAGTACGCTGTACTTACTCCCGAACACCTTTTGCTGAGTACTCGGAACCTTTCATCATCTGTTGAGGAATGCAGCCCCTCTAGACTTAACCAACGGTGGCGCCCCAGCCCAACATCTTGCTGATATATTCTGGAAGACGTGGATCAGTGCCTGCTTACCATCGTTGCAAGCTAGACAAAAGTGGATCGGTGAGCCCCACAGCTCCGTATTGGAGATCCGGTCCTTGTAGTTGGCAAAGTAGCCCCACGAGGACACTGGAAGAAGGCCATAGTGGAAAAGCTGCTCGAATCAAAGGACGGAAGGGTGAGAGATGTTGAATTGAGGACGCAACAAGGGAAATTAGTGAGAGACGTGCGCAGTTTGTGTCTGTTAGAGAACCACGAACCAAGCGATGAATGATATTCGCGCCAACGACAGCCGCAAATCTTGGGTGGGAGTGTACGTTCCCACGTATGTTTTCTCAATTTTATTGGCATCCTTTAACACATACTTTACATTTCTTTTTGTTTGCCTCGGAAAATTATGCCCTCTATTTTCCCCCAACCCTCGTACTATTTATTTGAATCTCCCGTTTACATCCCGCGCAACTTGATGCTACCCGTCCGACTACACGCCACATCTTTCTGACTGTACGCCTGGAGACATTTGGTTGTAAGTGTAACATTTAAATCTTGCTAATCATGCCAATTATAGAACCGTATTTCCGTACAATTCTGCACTTATTTACATCGTGTCCGCGTACGGACTGCACGACGTAAGCCGACTCAGGCGACTGAATCTAGACAGGCTAGAGAGCAGCTAGGTTCAACAGACTCTGTGTAAGTAACGCGAACAGGCAACAAATAGCAGTCGAAAGTACTACACTTTCCAGTATCAGTTGTTGTAGCATGAGGACTGCTCTGGTTAAAGTTCAAAAATTTCCGAGCTGCTTAGTAGAGCTTGTTGCTCGGGTAAATTCACGTCCGGCAAGATATGACAGAGAAATAAAAACTGTTTGTTGCAAATGACCAAAAAAGATTGTGAAAGATGGCCACAATAAACGAAACAAAGGCCCCATGCAGCAGACGGGCACAAAGCACCTATCGAAGCAAGCCGAAACTAGTTTTGTCTATTTTTGCATATAGAGGCAACAATAAAGAAAAGATGGGGTGTTAAAGAAAACACATGGGGGTAAATCTAAGATGTACATAGACCCAAACGTTCATATTGCTGTATCTGGCACCTATGTATTTTCGAGTATTGGCGCGCAGTTTTTTTATATTGCCTTTGCATATGCACGTAGATATCTTCCTAAGTACTAAACTTATCTAAGTTTCCCTCTTCATTCTTGTTGAGTTGTGTTCGCACGCTTCTTTGTTTTCTGACTCACCCATAGCCTTCCCTACTTTGAAATTCTGTCGTTAGGTCTGATGCTTAGTTAAAACACCCTCATATAAACGTAGACCAAGCCACCTTACCACTACATCGTCTGCGATCTGCAGCGTTAGCCTGCAGACCTAAGATACTCCTTCTCACTTTCCCGAGTCAAACTGAGGCTTAAAGAAACAGGCGTTTCTTTTTTGCTATCTCTAAGCAAATTGTTCGTTTTTATTGAGCTAAAACTGGAGCGCGAATCACGATCGCAGCATCAGTTGTGAAGCGTTGTCCCCGGACAAATGTACTCTCTCTACGTAATATTGGTTCTTTCGTTGTTCTTTTTTTCCGTTCGCATTTGAGATAACCGCCTGTGAGTAAGGACATACTGTTAGTCAAAGGTCAGACAGCGCGCCGGAAGAGAACTTGGACTGACTCACCTGTAACGCCCCTCGGCGCTAACAGAATTGTTTGAATGTGTGAACACTTTTAGCGCGAGGACCTAGGGTGGAGATGGTGTAGTCGCGTGTCGGTGAAGTGGCCGGTGTCCCTTCCTCTCTCTTCCGCCGATCCCTCCCCCCTCGCTGTACCGTAACGTAATGTCCGTATCGCTCGTCTCCTCGCTATATCGGCAACCCCCTCGGCTCCTCCCTGCAGTTGCCCCCAGCGCTGCGCTCCCCACCGGTTTACTAGCTGGCACGTTGGCATCGCCTCTCCACCCAGACTGGTTATCTGATGGCTGTAACTCATTCCAACTGTACGAGTAACTATTAATATTATACGTATATCCCATGACCGTCTTGCTATACTATACTGTATCCCATTCCTGACGTACCATCTTCTGCTGTGTGTGAATGAGTATTCAGAGATGCTAACGACTCTGTTCAGATCTATCTCCTCCAGGATCTACTCTCGGCGTTTTCTTACTTGGGTGTGTGCTACGCTTGACGTCTTCGGCCGCTACACCACCAATTGATAGTTGCAAGTGCACGACCGTGTAGACGCTGTCGAATTGTCTACTCTTCCCACTCTGGCTATCTTCTAGTTCGAACCTTATTAATAAACTTTACGTAAAAGCCATAATTCTATGCCATGTCTGACGGTGTTGACGCATTGGATGTCAGAACGATAAAAACTGACTCTGACCCCGTTGAACCTGGATGGTCGTTGGAAGAAGTACAGGGATTGCCGACTTTGAAAGGCCCCTTCTCAGACGAAGTTAAGAAGACAGCTGGCTCGGACACTACAATGGTGGCAGCGTCTACGCGGAACACGTTCCAAGCACACCGGTCGACGATACAAACGGGACAGGTCATTCCCTCTTCCTCCCATATTTTCGATGAAACGGAAAATTTCGCCGCTTGAGCCGAGTTATTGAATGTCTACTTTTAAGAAATACCAGTCTACGAGAGAAATAGAGCTTTACTCAAACACCTTGACACCCGGCAGTTACGGCAGGCCCTGAACGCTGGGCTGTTTATCCATACACCGATCTATGTGATGAACTACGCCGCCTATTCTAACCGAGACCATCCGTCGGACAGGCCATCGAGAAGTCCCTTAGCCGCAGGCAACTATCGCAAAAAACGCCTCGGCAATTTGCAAATGTTATCGCTAAATTGTGTCAGCACACCTACCGGCCATTACCCGCGGAGGACACTGAACAGATGAGCCTACATCACTTCATCAAGGGTCTAAAATCCCAAGCTTTCGTCGACTCCCCCACACTGCAGCCACCCGCACTACTGGAGGACACAATAGAAGGCGCGGACCGGTTCCTGTAGGTTGAAAAACACGAATCCGCCAGATAGGCGCATGGAATGCGCCTCCGCCAAGGCAGCTAACGCCAAGCAATATGGGTTTTAGGCCACAGCATCTCGGTCAACCGCATCACAACCTAGGCAGATATCCGGATGCCGGCAACCCCCATCGCCCACGTGGGTTCCAGCCACCGCAGGCACGGTACTCACAATGCCAGTGTGGAATTCGGACGACACCTACTGCAGAACGAACCATCAACAGCACAACCGGTAGTGTTTCTATCCCACATTGTTCTTTAGTCTATTTCGATGACCCTTCGTTTTACATCAACTTAAGCGTAGACAATTTCCCAGTTCGAGCCTTGATTGATACAGGCGCCACATTATCTTTAGGTAACCCCCGTATTTTATCTCAGGCACACCGAAATCGGGCAACTCAGGATGGGTACCTCCTCCCGCTAGTCGCAGCGAGCGAATAATCGTTAAAATGTACGGATAGAGTACACCTGGCATTAAGCTTCCACCACGCCGTCAAAGAACACGACTTCTTAGTCGTGCCAGACCTCACCTGGGAATTGGTGTTAGCTATCGATTTTTTTAGTTACGTTTGACTGTTATATTTATGTTAAAAATAGATCAGTCAAATTCGCGCGTATCTCCGATTATGTTATTTCCACCGAACCATTCGATGAGACGCTCGTCTGCGCGGTAATATCGGCCTTAGTCTACATTCCACTCTCCAACATCGACGATTTACTTAGTTCACAAAGGGAGGTACCCGCAGCATTGAGAGCAGACATACGGTCATTACTTCCAGCTTTTCATGGCATCTTTGCCCGGGACGAAAGTAGTATCAGGAGCACCAACTACATCCGTCACTCTCCAGACACTGGGGAGGCTTAACATATTTGGCAGTAACCCAGACGAATGCCAACACACTTCCAGTCTGGAGTCAATGAACTCATAGAAAAAATGCTGAAGACCAGAGTTATTAAGCTATCCCAATCACCATAAGCGTCGTCGGTCACCCTGGTACCCAAAAAGATGGGAAGCTACGCTTCTGCGTCGACTATCGGCGGTTGAATGCCGTACCTCTCAGAGATTCATTTCCGGTGCCCCGTATCAACGTGGTGCTGGATGCACTCGCCGGTGCCAAATAGTTTTCCACACTAGACCTCAAGTCGGGGTACTGGCAGATGGAGGTCGAACCGAAAGGTAGGCTTAAGGCGGCATTCATTGTACCGCAAGCATTATTTGCATTCGAGACAATGGCGTTCGGACTTGGTAATGCCGCGGCCATGTTACGAAGACGCATACAGGTAGTATTAGTACAACAATTTTTGACTTGTTGCTTGATCTATCTCGACGACATGATTGTTTTCGGAAAGTCCGTGGCGGAACACAACCACAACATCACGGAAGTATTTATAGCCTTACGGGACGCCGGGCTACGTCTCAATCCTACTATGTGTACCTTTCTCAAGCAGAAGGTCACATATCTTGGTCACGAAGTTAGCGCAAACGGCATTTGCGCGTCACCAGAAAAGATTGACGTAATACGCACCTGGCCGGTACCGACATCGGCCACTCAAGTACGGAGCTTTGTGGGGCTAGCATACTACTACAGGCGGTTCATACCACATTTTGTGGAGATAGCACGACCCTTACACAGGCTCACGGAGAAAGGACGGCCGTTCGTGTGGACTGAAGAGTGTCAAACCGCCTTCGACGAACTGAAGACCCACCTTATTACAGCTCTTGTCCTCGTGCTACCGAGTACAGACAGGAATGCACCACCCTTCATAATAGATACCGATGCTAGTGGCTACGCTATAGGAAGTGTACTGTCCCAGCTGGACGAGACGGAAGACGAGCGACCTATATGCTTTGAAAACAAAGTTCTGAATAAAGCGCAACGCAACTACTGCAACTACCACTTGTCTTGATGACTTTTGTTAAGCAGTTCAAGCCATTCTTAGCCGGTCGACGCTTCATTATTCGGCAAGATCGCAAAGCACTCCACTGGTTGCAAAATACGAAGGATGCCGAAGGGCAGCTAACCCGTTGGCAAGAAACCCTACAAAAATTTGACTTCATATGCCAGCATCGACCCGGTACGAAACACAATAATGCGGACGCGCTATCACTCAGGCCACCCAAAATAGCAAATCCAGGCATACCCGTTACATCTACAATAAGCGCACGAGACACCATTGGGCAAGTGCATGGAGTACCGATCCGGACACGGCCATAATTTATGATCATCAATTGCACGGAAAACATCGGCCAACTGGCACAGAACTTCGCGGCTCATCGGAAATAGCTCGCATAGTACGAAACCAGTGGCCAGACCTGTTCATGGAGAACGAATTCCTTTTCTTCAGAGGCGAAAGTGAAATTACGCTAAGACTCGTCGTACCCGACAGCATGATCATTCCAGTCCTCCAGGGTATTTATCGCGAACTTGACCATGTTGGTCATTCGAAGACAGAAGCCGCAGTTAGACAACGATTCTGGTGGCCACACCTCCGTGAGCAGGTCGCCACGTCCTGAAATACCTGCGCCACGTGTGCCGCATTCAAGGGACCAAACCACAAAAGGAGAGCACCACTTCACTCAGTGATTACGGGAATCCCTTTTGAACGAGTAGGTATCCATGTGATTGCCCCCCCCCCCCCGTTCACACCGTTAGGCAACCGTTACATCCTAGTAATGGTAGATTATTTTACTAAATGGACGGAAGCGGTCCCACTACGTCGGCAAGATGCTGCTTTAGTCACTAATGCACTCATGTC
This sequence comes from Spirometra erinaceieuropaei, assembly GCA_902702965.1. Taxonomy (NCBI): domain Eukaryota; kingdom Metazoa; phylum Platyhelminthes; class Cestoda; order Diphyllobothriidea; family Diphyllobothriidae; genus Spirometra; species Spirometra erinaceieuropaei. The sequence continues at coordinate 255,919 of CACRXP010000804.1, forward strand.
CGCATGGGTTTGCGTTTCGGAGCATCCTTATCCCTACATTCTGACTGCCGGGCGAATTTCGAGAGCGGCCTGGTGCGTGATTTATGTGACCTGCTCATCCAGAAAAGCCGTGCAACCCCCGCGCACCATGAAGGGAACGGACAGGTAGGATGAACCAATCGCACGATCATCAACTTATTGAAAGAGTTCGCCGAAGAGCACCACCCACACGATTGGGATTCCTGACTACCGTCCGCGATGATGGCCTACGGCGCAACAGCCCATTCATCGACCGGGCATGCATCCTTCCTGGTGATGACCGACCGCCACTTTCGACTGCTCGTAGACTTTCAATTTCCATTGCATACCTCGGACGCCCATAACCCGGACAAGTACGTTCTTGACCTGCAAGAAACACTGCGAATTACACATAACGTGGCCCGCACCCACCTCAAAGCCTCCTACGATAGGCAGAAAGAATACTTTGACCGAAACTCACACGGTACGCCATACAATGAAGTCTACCTGGTTTTACTCTTTAGATGGGCATATCAACCAAGTTCTGCCCCTGTCGAAGGCCCTTTCGTCATCACGGACGTCCTACCCCACAACATATATATCATACGTGATGCACAGATGCCTGATAGTCCCACGTTTACAGTAAATTACGACAAACTTAAGCCACACAGAGGACGCCCCCAATGCGACCACTGACTCCCTCCCTACAATCCCACCCCATCTAGTTCCCCAGCAGACACACAAAGTCGAGATCGGTGACCTCCCACGCACCCCACGCACCGGCCCCGAGGACAGGGCCGCCCCTTGAGAAGGGGGGTTTTGGAAAGTGTTGATCCCCGGACAAGTGTACTCGTTTGAATGCTGTGTACGCACTTTACATAGCGTTGGTTTTTGCGTTGTTTTTTTCCTTTTGAATTTGAAGTGATCGCCTGTGAGCGAGGGCAGACTGTTAGTCAGGCGTCGGACAGCACGCCGGAAGAGAACTTGGACAGACCCACCGATTGAGGGTTGCAAGTGCACTACCGTGTGGACGCTGTCGAGTTGTCTACTTTTCCCACACCGGCTATCTTCGAGCCTTATTAACAAACTTTACGTAAAAAGCCATCATTCTACGCCATGTCTGACGGTGTAAGAGCTAACACCGTACAAGTACAGTGTTACTAGGGATAGAAAAGTTTCCTTGTCTTTTTCCTCAGCCCGCTGGCGTTATTGTTTCTACGGACTTGGTAAGTGGAATCTGTGATTATTGCATCGTCCCTAATGCGAACGTTTTTTTCTTTGTTTGTTTATCACTACGACCTCTGGTGATCTTAAGTTCCAACAGTCTTCAGATTACGCCACGCTCGTTCCTGTCGCCTTTCGACGGAGAAGTTGATCGAACAGTCCTTCACGGTCGAGTGCGTCGAACCACGGATGCTCTCGGATATTACAGCCCAACTTAGGAGAACCGGCTTACCCTCCCCTTTGTCCCCTGCTACTTAGTGTTGCTATTACCTTAACTATCATACCTGACAAACGGTCCCTAGCAGTGAGCCACTGTCTTTTTTCTTCCTTAACGTATCTACCTTCCCTGTGTCCACCATCTTTCACTTCGCGTCCTGCCAAATAAACATGTCTCAACCATTCCCTGACCTACTGTTCACATCCCCTGGGTCTGCTGGACGTGCATGGCAATGCTGCACTGGGTAAATCACTTGCAGGTGCTTATGCTGGCATAACCCCAGTTAGCCTATGGAAGAAGTGACGCTGTGAACGGTCTGATGCCCAAAGTGTACCAAGCCCAAGGAATTTCGGTTAGTACAACTGAATCACATTCATAATTGTAATGTGTAGATGGAAGGCATAAATAACTTGGCCACTGAGTGCGAAATCCTACGTTCTTTATACCCAGAAGAAATATTTACCTACGAAGTGGACAATAACACAGTTATAAAGGGCACATTCACCGCTCACCCGAAGGTTCTTTTAAAAACAATCGTCACTGGACCGAGATACAATCGTCAATTACATTTCACGAAAAAAATCTCAGGCCAATCTTCTGTTATGGAGTGTCAGTATGAACTTGACTATCTCCCTCCAATTTATCTGGATTTCCATGAATCAATTGATGGAGACCGTCCCAGGACATTTATTTCTCCCAATTCCATGTGGTTATCATCCGAGTTTATCTCACGTTTGAAAAACGAACTAGAAAACATATTGCAAAGCCCAACTTATGAATCACCTCTCTGGTCTTGCTTCGAGTACGTGGAAAATAATGCGATGCACCTCTTATTTCCTGTTTCGACGCCTGGATTTTGTCTCATCGACCCGTTATCCGTATTTAATAACGACGAGCTCGCGTCGAGGCAATCCATGGAGGTTTTATTGGGTACTAATGAAGCGGAACTGGAGGCCAGATACAGAAGCTCTTACCACGAATGCCCTGTCTGCGCCTCCTCGAAAAAAGGAAGTAAATTTGTTCGTCTAAGCCAGTGCTCCCATGCTGCATGTTTTAGTTGCATGAAGGAGGCCTTCTCCGTTCAAGTCAATGAGGGCTTCAATGAAGGCAATCCGCAGTGTTTGTTTTGCGATGCGAATGCCACGCAGTTCGAGGTAAGCTCTTATTAACTTTCGAAATCTACTCCTTTCGGAGACCTCTACGTATCAATTAGGTTTCCTTTTGACGGCACTTATGCGTATTTTGTCATGCGGGACATTGTTTGCTTAGGGCAGGCGACCAGTTAAAAGACCACAGATGTGTGCGAGGTAGAATGTTCGACAGCGAACCAGCGGGAAATGGGTTAGTGGCCGGGTGGAAAGTGAAATGGTTGGCGACACTAACCAAAAGGGGTGGAACAGAAGTTTCCACGGACCTCATAAGAAATGGAAAGAATAAGAATCAGCAACAATAGTCAACTTTAAGTCTCTGTAGAAGGCAAGCTCTTTTGAAATCATCGTTACATTAAAGAAATGCTAATCTTAACCAAGCCGAACGATTGTGTGCCACTGTCAGTAAACGATCCAGGATAAGAGGCAGAGCTCCTTGGTACTTAATGTCAATAGTGTTCATCTTCGATGAGCTGACCCTAATTACTCTCGTAACCTATACATTTTCCAAAAGTCTATCAAGTGCGGTCGCGTCTTCTTATTTTGCATCTCCAAGTGACGCGTACTATCGTTTGGAGCTTCGTGGGTCAGCCGACTGGAACTCTGGTTGTGCCTCAGCTATTCCCTTCCTGTCAGGGTTCGAACCCCGCCAAGGTTCCCGGAATTCCCACATTTGGGCATTCGGTTTACTAATACTCTCTGTCGCCGGCACATAGTTGTCCATATAATTCCCGGAGTGCCCATGAAGATTGCTTTTAGGTGCACAGCCTTATTGCCTATGCTTTGCCGGTACTCCTACTCGTGTCTCAACAAGATTCGTTATGTTTTGAAGTTGTCAGCAAAAATGAACAGTTAGAAGCGTTTTATGGTGCCATAGTTTACGGCCTTGCCGGATCGGCGATGGATACTGATATTATTGAAATACACTCAAGTTTTTTGGATCAGCTACTGCGCTATTTGCTGTCACTTCCTTTCATTTTGTTACCAGACAGTGCGACCAAAAGAGTACCCAAATAACGATTTAGTTTAGAAATCTCATAGTTTTCAATTATGCGAACTGGTGATACCCGATAACGGCCAGTACTCTTGCTGGGAAGCAATTGTAGCTTGCGCACGAATTATAATGATTGTAGCCTAGGTGGAATTTACCCCACTCTTTTTTCCCATAGCTATCCACTTTCGAGACACAGTCAAGGGGATTAGGCGTAGGTATTAGTCAGTGGCTAGCCTGTCATTAGGAAAAGGGTGGTGCAAGGAAAGAGAGTTAAGGATGCTGTGGAATCCTTATTTCGGCCAAGTCACAAGTGCGCCCTTAGGACAGTTGCGGTTCTTCCGTCGTTCCCGTCACAAGGTCCATCACTCTACATGAACCCGACTGATAATCCAGACCGCGCCTCAGTGAGGCTTGCCATACAGGCCACATTGAGGGGGCATTAGAGCCTCACCCTCATTCTAGGAAACCAAGTTACTACGTCAAGTGACAATCTCCCAGGTCACGACCTTTTTCGCATCATGACAATTCAGACCCGTGGGACGTGCACTGAACCGGCCTCGATGTTTTCCCCTCTCGTACCATGTGCCAGTGGCGGGTCCGAATCAAGTTGACTGTATGTGAAATCAGTTACACTGGTTGGCGCGGAACAAGACTCCCGTCTACCACTTGCCACACCCGCTTGACACCCGTTTAAGCCTCTTGTGCTACTTGTAACTTGGTACGGCTGTGATCATGCCTGACCTTGCCAGCCTCGATGATGTCCCGAACTGTACCTCTCCATGCGTGACGATCCGCGGCAGCAGCTAAGCTAACGGACAACCCTTCTTCCCGGTCATAGGTCACGCCTCCCAAATTCAATCGTTCTAATGACCTCCGTCTTGAAGATATGATAGCTGAGAATTTACGATACGTTCCAACATGAAAAAACTTTTAATGACTATTTTTGTTTATTGCCTAACTTTTATCCGACTGTTCAAGCCTTCCGTTCTGTCCATTGAATATGGCCGGGTGCCACGGATGCAATAAGGCGAATCCAGCAATAGCAAACCAGTGTTATTTTAGTGAAACGTTTGAAGGGATTTAGGTCCCCGTATCCTCAGACAGAGGCAAACGTTTCCTCATTTGTCAGATCTGTTTTTAGGCTATTAATTTATTGCTCGCAGGTTTGCGGCTCTAATCTGTCTTCTTCTTTAGATCCGTAGGATTCTGTCAAAGAAAATGTACGAACGATACGAGAACTTTCTCTTGGCTAGGGCCTTAGGAGGTATGCAGGACGTCGCTGTTTGTCCGAGACCAAAGTGTGGCGCCTCGGTCTTGCTAGACTCTCCTACTCTTGGACGATGCCCTGAATGCAAATTTGTCTTCTGCGCCAATTGCAGGCACTCATATCATGGACCCTCTCCATGTTTATCATTACATCTGTCCATTGGTACGTCAGGTTTGATCTCCAGTCGAATATTTCATATTCCTTAGCTAGTTTCTGGCGGCTATAGGCTCCAAATGCTGTTCTCACACCAATAAAGCTAAGAATGTTTCATATGACGTGATTTATGCCAGGCTACAAAAGATCGCTAATTAAGTTCCATACCATAACTAAGTTCTATACCACAATTTGCCATCTCCGTTTACTCAGTGTAACGGCAGTTTGAGCGATTTCATTGTGAAGGAAAGTCATCATAACAGTTTAGGCTCTTAGAATCCCTGAGGTGGATACCTTCTGTTGTGTCCTTATCAGCACAGAGACCAGGATGAGCTAGTCGTAATAGACTCAACGAACCCAGCGTTGGGGTCGATCAAAGACAACATGGAAGCCTCACTCGACAGAAAGCCCACAAACCGTCAGGAAGAACAATCACCCTTCCCTTAAGCATTTCAAACATCCTACTAGACATAATAACTGCCCCCATTTCGGGGTGGTGGCGCGCGTCACGGACAACAGGACCGTCTCAGAAGCATTTGCAGCAACCATCGGAGTGAAACTGGGCTGTATATTTAGTTTCAACCCTCTTGCCACGTTGATGGACGCCTGCCATGATGGGCGCCCCCGGGTCCGCATTGCTTACAGGACCGACGGTCCTCATCTCAACAGCCGGCATCTGCGGGCCTCAACGCGTCTCTCCATTACTTGTCCTTCGCCGGATCTCCAAAAAGCAGCCAAGCCTTCGGTCGGCTGCAGAACTCTGTATTGAATTGCAACGGTCTCGACCTGAATACCAAACTGAAGACGTACAAAGCAGTCATCTTGACGATACTGCTGTATGGTGCGGATACCTGGACAGTCTATTGGAAGCAAGCCCGTAAACTCAATCATTTCCACCTTACTTGTCTCTGTCGGATATTAAAGCTGAGTTAGCAGGATAGGATCCCTAACATAGAAGTTTCGGAATGGGTTGGAATCCTCAGAATGTACACCATACTGAGGCAACTACAACTGCAAGTGCGAAGGAGCAGTCACCTGGTGAAGATGGACGACGAGCGCCTATTAAGACAAGTTTTCTACGGAGATGTCGCTGACAAGGTAAAACCCGACGACGACGACGACGACGACGACGACGACGACGACGACCACCACCACCACCACCACCACCACCACCACCACCACCACCACCACCACCACCACCACCACCATCATCATCATCATCATCATCATCATCATCATCATGATCATCATCACCACCGATCAAAACGCTCACCACGGCCAGCCAACCACCGCCCTCACCATTATCACCCCCGTCTCCAGCGGTGAGAACTCAGTCCCAGCCTGTTCTCATTGCGATCGCACACCCACCTCAGTCATCGCCCGGTCACTTGCGAAAACTTCGCACGGAAACTGGTGAGCCAGCGCATGGGGCCCCGACATACAGTCGCCGCGTCCTTTGTACTTGTACTTGTACTTGATACGGCTGCGATCATGCCTGATCTAGCCTGCCTCGATGATGTCCCGGATTGTACCTCTCCACGCGTGACGATCCGCGGCCGCAGATCTAGACAGTTCAACCCATTCCCTTCGCCAACGACGGAGACCGAATACCGAAGGTCCAAGAACCACCTCCATGTCTTGACGGACAG
>CACRXP010000804.1:263522-280630 GCA_902702965.1 Spirometra erinaceieuropaei
GTCCTACCTCGGGCATGCATCTTGGGACTGACTGATGACGACAAATTGGCCACAAACGGCCCTTCCAGTGCCCTTGCCATTATCGGTAAAAAGTATCAGCCATTGATTGATAGTCTCCATTCGGCCGCCCTCCAAGGCAAAGTGGGAGTGCTCATTTTCGTCCTGAAGTTATGGTAGGTATGCGCACTCCAAGTATGTGTGAAAAAGCTATTCCTCGCCTCTTCCTCTCCCTTAACGGTGGTTTTGGCGTCGCGAGAGTCGGTCGGAGGTACTCCATTCTTGTGTGTTCGTATCATCGCTTCTGCTCCCCATTGGCTTTAAAGACAGCTGCCTTCGCTTTTACGGCAGATCTCCATGTTTGACGGTCTTGCGTAAAAGCCTCCCAGCACTTGGCTAATTTCCAGATATTTAAATGAGCTCTTGGAGTCCTTGATCACTTTTGTTCACCTGCCCATGACTACCGGTAGCTTAAGCAACTGTTTATCGGTCATCTCCATGACGTCGTCGTTCCATGGGGATAAAATCTGCTTCGACATAGCATAAATGCTGGGCACACCGGTCGTTTTCAAGACCTGGATGTTTTATATCCTTTCCTGTCTCTTCAACTTTAGTGTATTTTGGAGACATCCCAGGTAAAAGTGGTTCACCTTCAGCCAGTCGAGAAGGACGCGAACAAGAATTTTTGCCAGAAATACTGAAAAAGAAGATGTCACGAGGACAATGGTACATTGGCCGGGTTCGCACCCAAAGTGCTCGCCTGTCCGTGCTTACGAAAAGGGAGTCCTTGCCGACTGTCCTAGTAGTCGAAAGTTCACTGTCGGGTAGGGCATAGGATCGGGTACTATTTCTGACTTTTTGGAGCGCGTTTATAGCGCACAACAGCCACGACCAGCTGTGTAGATGCCTGAACATCCCAAGCAGCTGTCACATTCACTGTCAGCCACTAAAATTTTAACAGCTAAATCGTGGGGAGAGTTATAGAAATCCAGGCTATTACGAGTCCTCTGTTCACCATAACGTAGGTATTGGCTAAAAATTCGGGTTCATGCATCCTGTTCTCTACTGTTCGGCTCATCATCAGCTCCTTATGTTTCTTGGTGTATGGTCACTCTATTTTTTACACTTTGGAATGTTACATTGTGGACTACTCATTACTTTAAAGTACCCTTTAAAAATGGCTTTTTGGTCATTTTCGCCAAGCCTTCGCGACTTCTGCCCCCATTGTCACATTTTGTGGGCTATACCCAGGATCATACATACAGCAACTAGAGAACAGGGACATATTATACCGAGAACTAATAGGTTAACTAATTCTCCTTTCGCCTGCTTCGTGTAAGCTACAAAGCAACCGGCCCCTCCTGAATTGTATTTGCGATACGGCCTGGTAGTATGCAGTGTGTGTCGAAGATGGTTTATTTCATATTCGCCTTCAATAACTGTTCTTCCTGGTATTAATTTAATAAAATGCCATCTGGTCCTTGTAGAAAAAGGATGGATGCAACAAGATGCAATGTACCGTCTGCCAGGCCCTTTTTTGTTGGCTCTGTCTCGCCCGATTGGAAGGCGTAGGCTACGGTCACTTCTCCAGAGGACGGTGTGCTGAGAAACTTTTCACGCCACACGAAATCGATGAGATTCCTCAGAACTTGTAGCAGGCCTAATAACAGCTTACTTTATGGACGTTGAATGCTGCCTGACAGTCTTACGTGCTTTTTTACTTTATCTCCTTTTTCTTACAAATGCATTATATTTGACGAGTTTTCTTCTATTCGGGCACGTGGGTTTGCCGCTAATGCTGGCGTGGGTACAGTTACAAACTTTGCGAGTCTGGCCTAAGCTTTGCTGATATAGCGGTGTTACTTGCCTGTCAGCGATTTTGGCATGCTAACGGACAGCAGTCGATTTAGTTTTCGTTAGGATTACTGACCTCCTAGTCCTTAATTCCGGACAGAGTAATACTGCCTCTTCCCAACTTTCTCGTGTAAGCTCTCTTTGGACAACTCAAGAGGCCTACCGCCTCCTACTGTTCTTGTATCTTCGCAGGACATTCTCGTGTTTGTCATCCAGTTATCCGCCACGGAGCACTGGGGACCCAGCCACCTGTCCACTGTTTTAGCAGTGAGATAACTGTTCGATAATCTGGTCCATGAGCGTTAACCACTACAACCGTGTATTTGGTGCCGATGCCTACTTCCCGCAGGTACCATTGAGTCAAGAATGTCAAAATTAGTGTTTTTTGATTGTCATGTGGGCAGCTCGGTGTTTATCGACAGGAGTATAGAAATTCACGCGTGGGAGAGGGAGTAGCGGCACCTGTCCCTCTGATATCCTGGCTTGGCCGAGTTCAGCCTGGCAGGTGGCTGCTTACCTGTGACCTCTACCACTCGTCACGAGTTTGTTTGCCATGGGATGCCAGTGGTATGGCGTGAGCCCATTCCTGCATGACTCGCCGGTGTATATTCGTGATTGAGGTGTCGTACAATAGAGGATGACTGGCATTCTTCCGTGTGCTTGCTGGAGCGGTTGAGAATGTGGACCAGTCTGGTCCGTATGCAGTTTGCAATGATTAATCCGAGCGACTGTATACATGCTGTCACCTGTTCTTTGTGTGACTCCACTGACCACCGAACGCTAGTGGAGAGCGTAAGCCACGACTTTTTGTTTGGGTCGCTGGAGACTAACAGTCCTTGAAATACTTTATTCCAATTTGAGCTGTGAAGGTCCAGAACTGGGGGTTGATAGTGTCAAACTACCCGGTGGGAAGTTGCCCAAATATTCAGCTTGGTGTTGGGGTCTGTGGTGAAAATGGTAGCGGAGGTCCTCTAAGATCAGACCCATTTAACGAATATCACCATGAGAATAATTGACAATCAGTGCTTTACAGTGAGTAAATGAGTACCGGAGGTAGTACACGCACCTCAAGAGGCAGTTCCTGAGAAAGCCGTTGACAGGACCCGGTGCTGAGAGTAAGGGATCTAGTACGAAGTGGCTATATTGGAGGCGCTGATATCCTGATAAAAAAAACCAGTTTTGTACGTAACAGAGGAAGGGATGAAAGTACTCTGGGTTGGGGTAGTGTGTTTGTGGACGGCGTGCGATCCTCTGTCGAACACGTGCAGAGTGCGACCGATGCTGTGACTTCTGGGCTCACAACGTTCCGGTGTCCAGCCGATCACGAAAACTATGACGCCAAAATTGGGTTCGGTAATGGGGAGGCCTGCCTGTTTGATTGGTTTATAGCTACTCCGTGTGTCTTCGGGTGACGGAGATTGCCTTGCCGTCGTAAATTTATGGCAGTCCACTATAGAGCTCTGCAGGCAGAAATCTGGTTTCGCTTTGTAGCTTGATCCGAGGAATGAACCAACGGAGATTACCCTCATTGAACGTTATAGTCTACGGATTCTTGGGTCAGCCGAGCGGCGCACAGCTACCTGAAAGAGTCCAGATAGCTGTTGTCGGAACCGGTAGTAATAATGCCTTTCGCCAAGTCTGCCAAATTATGCACTCACACACTAACATTGTTACTAGGATAATTTAGTGTGAGGAATTCATCGCTTACTATTTTTTACGTTTGATACATTATTCGGTTGGGCATAAGAATAAGTACTCCCCCTATTATAAGTGGCCTTGTGCTACGTTCCAGGCAAGTACCCATTCCCCTGTCCTAAATTTAGTCCTAACGCTAGTCTTAAATCGAACCCTAAAACTCGAAAATAATCACAATAGTAAGCTTAACCTTCCCAGCCTTCCCAGGCCTAACCTCCATCCGATTTCCCCTTATCTAATCGGATGTGACTGTCCCTACGCTCTATTTTATACCACTCCCCCGACTCTTATTAACTTCATGGCCACCTACATGAAATTTCGGTAGAGGGCGTTAAATGCATTAATATAACATATCAAACATTTCGGATTGGGGCAGCCTTCGGAAAACAAGCAGCTCGCGCATTCACAGAACGTATATTGTTAGGCAGAGCCTAGCGAACCACGCCAATCGCTGCTGGGGTAATATTGACACTCCAGCCTGTGCCACACGTTGCATCCTCCACGGGTTCATTTCGATTTTGATTCGTGACCCTGTTGGTTATCCGGGTGGATCCTCTACATTTTACCATAGCGTTGGTCTCACACGGTGTCGGTTTACATCATGAACATAGCTCCAGGTCATCAGTTTGTAAAAAGCTATATGACACACACTTAGTCTACACGTGAATCTGGTCTCAGGCCTACTACAGGTATCAGTTCGGAAGCGGACCACTTATAAATAGGAATGTTGAGGAAAGTGACAAGCTTCTGACGACAATGCAGTGCTACCGCCTGTGTGCCAAAGCAGTATTTTTGCATGTCTATTGGAATTCCGCGTGCCATTGTAGCCCACTCTAATCAAAATAAAACCCACGTTTGAGGTCAGACATGTGATACAGCCAATTGTGACGCCTGATACTCTGCGCCGCAAGCCCCACATCAGCCAATGGAGTCCGGCCGAGCAAGCCGCCGAGCTATCGGTGTGCACCAGTTTATGCGCCGAGCCTGTGACCTGTCCATAAACAGTTCCGTCGTCCGAGAGAATCGCTCACGCTTCGGAATATGCGATCTACGAGAACCACAATCTGGACACTTGGTGGACTCCTTCTTGGAATGGCTCTAGGAGAAATTCAACCGAAGAAGACTTTCTCGGTATATTTTTCTAGCTTAATTTAGTTTTCCAAAACTTGAAAATAATGCTAAGTAATTTGCTTTTTGGTAATAAAAAACCCCACCGAAATGATGTTAGAATCATTACCCAGAAAGGGTTACTGGGAGCATAATATACTCAGGCTGACCGTGATGCGCCATTGGGATTTTCAACCACTCCTTATAAATCCAGATAAATAGGATTTGCACTTTGGTAAAACTTACTAGGAGACGCAAAATGAAAGATCTCGATCGTTTCCTTTCAGTTAAATTGTTTCTCGGTGCTTTAGTAAACTACCGCTTATTAAAGCGTACAAGAGCCAAAGTAGGAAAAACTTCTGCTGAAATTACTCCATTAACAGAACCTAAGAACAAGGCGGCGGTACATATCGAACAAAAGTGTAGAAAAACTGCAAAATCGTCTGACCCGTTATTATCAAAAACGAGGACTATCCTCAACCCGATATCAGTACTTTTGTGCCCAACGGAAACCTCAAACGGCATGCTTGACCCTTGATGTGAAGGAAATGTTGCAACCATTGACATTCGGCCGCCACAGAGAAAGATGAAGGAGACATCGGAGTTGTGACGTCATTCCTCTTACTCTTACTTCGGCGTTCTTTCCATTGCAAACTTAAGTGGATCATGTAATTAACTGTCCAAAGGAAAAGCATTTGGCAGTCCCTTCCCGAATGCTTGCCAGCTGAAGTCCGCTGTTGCGTGAGTCAGACCTAAACGATGGGAGCTAGGTGACCGAGGAGAACTAGTTTCGTCAACAACTTAGGTTATAAGAGTCCACTTCGAGGAAAATAAGAGCGAATGTTGTAGAAGTTTCTTGTCTTTTCTTAGAAGTACTGCGCCAGTTTGATTACAGTAAAGCTACACTTAGGTCGACCCTAATGTTGAATTACGGACGTCAGTCATTGGTCATTTGGTGCAGAAGATGCTTATTGTTGTCCAGCAACAGTCATGCTGAGGCCAAAATTGATTATTTTCCGACATAAACATTTGGAGCTGTTAAAAAATCAAAACAAAGGGCGATGTAGTGAACGCAACGGACCGTGAACGACTGACCTGTGAAGGCAGCTGGAGTTGGACGGTTAGGCCGACAAACGTATCTGCTTTCGATGGCACAGCGTAGGACTTTGTACCACCCTGCGTTGTGCGTAGCCTTCAAACGAAGTTTGGCAACAAAAAGTTGTGCTTATCAGGAAACAGCTGAATGTGCAAGAAGTGTTAGGACTCCTCGAGTTCTGAACCCAGCTGAGCGTAATGCCTGCGACACCCTAGTTGATTGCTCACAGCTGCTCTATGTTTCGTTCGTACCTGCGTCATAAACTCAGGACCCACTAGCTCGAAAATCCAAACCACAAGCATTGCGGCAATTCATCGTGTTGTCGTGCTGAGCTAGACCTTTAGATTGGAAGTCGAAGCAGATGCGATGGTCTTATGCCACGGTTCGTGTAGTAATTTGTATTCAACTTTTTTTTTCTGTAACCCTCGTTTAGGTTTGCGTCTACATTATCGTATGACTGCAAACTCTTTTTGCCGATATAAACGATGAAAATACGGAACCTACTCAGTCAGAAACATGTGGCCTGATCTCAAACAAGATCGAAGCGATGACAGCAGTCTCTAGAGAAAAAAATAAGCTCCTGACACGAGTATACGTGAGAAATGAATATAGATAACGTGCACAGCCGGCGGACGAGCATGTCACTGATATCCGAGCCAGTAGGACACTTGACAGGAAGTCAGGATTCGGTGTTTTTGTCTAATCCCAGGGCACACATTTTCTAACTGCTGAACTTTTATATTTCCACAGCATGTAGTAGGAAAAAAGGGTTTTGATGGTTTTGAGTTGTTTACTCGTTGACGCCCTCTGTTGCGACGAGCTAAAATTTCGGAACCAGATGGTTCCCGCTCTGGCCTTTTATAAAGGTAGCTGTGTGCCCTTAGTGGACTAAAATCACAGAAGGCATGACAAAGAGGAACCACGACGGCTGCGTGAACGGTCCACAGCTCCTCCTGAGTACTTGAGTCCCGTCAATCACGCATTCTTACGCAGACTGTTTAGCAAGAAACAGCGTTAAGATCTTCCCCGCCCCAGCAAACATATCCCGGTTTTGTCGGCTAATTTGTTGGAGTTGGAGATGATGTTAAAATGCAGGCTAGAGCTTACGGTGGGGGTTCGTGTTTAGTCTATGTGTTGAGGTTTCGGTTCATTGTTAGAGTTAGAGTGAAGGTAGAGTGACTGAGGTTAATTTCATGAGTCCATTCCTAATCATAGTCCTAAAACTAGTCATAACACCGCTTACCTAAGTCTTCTCCCCATAACTCAAAGGTCGTCGCCAAATCCAAATCCGAACTCTAAATATGAATCTTACTCTGACCTTAATCATAGCCTTGGCCGTTAATCTAATCTGTCTTCATCTTATACGGTTTTCGCTACTGGGGCATTGAATAAGCGATTTTTCCAGTCGCTTGATAAGGAGGCTGCTGAGTGTGCAAGGCTTTCTGCTCTGTGTGATCTTTATACACTCGACATTTCGAACTTTCATTGCAACCCGTTTTCTGAAGAGCAGAAAATTAATTGAGCATGTAGGATTTTTAGGAGCTCCCATTTCCATATTCAAATGCGGAGGCATTTCCCTTATTTCCAGCGATAAAGCGGAAGGTGGTAACGCGGGGCTCGGTAGACTGGTGTCTTTTCTGCAAACCTTGTCTGAGGTGATTACGCCATCATCATCATCATCATCATCATCATCATCATCATCATCATCATCATCATCATCATCATCATCATCATCATCATCATCATCATCATCATCATCATCATCATCATCATCATCATCATCATCATCATCATCATCATCATCATCATCATCATCGTCGTCATCATCATCACTGCCGGCAGTTCGACCATGGCTAACGATGGTACCCCCTATGCGTCCTACAACATGGTAGGTTCAGGGAGGTGACTCGTGCGTGAATTAATTTATAGTGCGAGCAGACTTCCGCATCATCTACCACACTTTATTCTCCCCCACCCACCTGACCTCGGCGCCAAGACGGAGTCAAGAAGACCGCGGGCGGAATCGGGCACAGTGACTACCAAGACTAAACACCCCACCTGCGCGGGCCACTCACGCCTGGTCATCACACAGAAGACCAGCGCTTCACATACACAAGGTGACTCGAATCCCAGCTGAGTGGGAGTACCATAGAGGCCACATTGAGAAGGAGTTCTCTCTTTAATTAGCAGTCTTCCAAACCAAGCCTTTTAACGCACCGTAATAACTTAAAGGCGCGAGAGATTGCTGATAGTGAGGAATGTGCGTCGAGTGTCGTGGAACGGAGTCCCCAGAGTCGACCTCACCAGTCCACTGCCCGAGTCGATCAGCTATCTGTTGGGGGGATTGGATTGAAGTGGTTGACAGAGCTAGTCAGCTAGTTAAATGACGAGACACACGAGCTGCCTCCCCCGCACGACACACAAGGTACCCACACAAAGGGGGGTGGGCTGCTCGGATCTCACACGCGTTAGAGTGCCGTAGAAGTCATACGGAGGGGGAGCCGGAGAGTACGCTCCCCACTTACGTGAGATGTGTCGATTCCATGCTTGTTTTGGAGGATATGGGACGGGTACGTGCGTGGCGTATGAAGTTTGGTCTGGAGTGGTTTACCGCAGATTTTAATGGAGGCGCATGTGGCCGAATAGGCTTATACGGTAACCGAATGTGCAAGAACAGCGCGAACTGCTGAGGCGAGGGCGACAGGTGCATGTTGGTGCTCCTTGAGCTGGTTTGCCAGTCTCAGTACGATGGATTGGCGACTGACCGACCAGGTCGATGCGTGAGGTGCATGTGCTGTGGTAATGCGGACAGGATAGGTTACTAGCTGTTGAGATGAACTACTACTACTCCTACTCCTACTACTACTACTACTACTACTACTACTACTACTACTACTACTACTACTACTACTATTACTACTACTACTACCACAAATGGGACGTTTAATTTTGGACATGACTTTTGCGTGAAAAGACTTATAATGGTTGCTATAAACAGGATTTTACGACACTTAAGCTCTTGCTGGCGTCACATCTAAAACCATACCACGTGCTACCATTTGCGTTGGGCCATTTACTTGCTTTATGTCTTTTCTACACGCGGTCAGACTATGCAAGGTCGTGTTTACGAAATGACCGGAAAATAAGTCACTACTTACCGAGATACATTCACGCGTAAACGATAGAGGATATGGTACTTGAATCATGCGCCAGGGTGGTCCAACAAGACGCTTTCCTTCCGCTATCAGCTAGAGTGACTGGTTAGCCCAGCAGTAATAGAAGAATGCCTCCTGGCAACAACTGCCTGTCCAGTCTCGGATCCGAAATCACTAATTTCTGGAGTAAAACTAGAGGTTTACCGACTATTCTGGCTTAGTAACTCATTCTAAACAGAGCATATACTATCGTAAAGAAGTCAAATATTTTCGTATTCTGGGAGGTATCATGTGCTAGGGCGACAGCAAAAGCATATTTCCAAAAAAGGACTTGTGCATTCCTAAAAGACCCTAAATCAGAACCTTCTTTCTGACTGGTAACAGCGTTCACTGATGCGTAGCGGCCAAGGCAATACATGTACTTTGAACGCCATAGGCATCGCGGCAAGTCTCGATTGGCTGGATAAGATGGAAGACGGCTGGCTGAATGAGGGATTTATTGTGTACAGAACCCTGAGGTGCTATCTCAGGCGGTAATGTCTTCTGGCTAGGCCAGGACGTGTACTGAGACTGTATAGGGTCATGCCTGCGGGCCAGAATGCCTGCAGTGACGACTGTTTTTATTTGCTTTGTTGAAGCAAGTTCAAATGTTTTGTGCCCAGGTGGCGTGCTACACTATAGGCGGGAAGGACCGGTGTGGTTGTCTGAATTCGCGTGTGCGCGTTACGGTCAGTCTGACTGTAAGGTCAGGGCGGCTGGAACCGCTCGCGGAGAAGGTGCAAAACAGGAGGGCGCTGTAAGAAGACGCGGAGCCGTCGACTACAAAGCATCCCGCAATTATGTCCTGATGTTTGAGAACAGCATACGGGACAGCCAGCCTGTTTAACGCACTTTTCACAAGACTACTCTCGAGTACTGCGCAATCAATGTCTGAAATCTGCCGACTTTGCTGGATCAATGCGCTGGTTTAGCTCATCGATGTCAGGGCGAACAATGTAGTCTTTGGGTTGGGCACAGGAATATGACCCACCCTCCCGGTATTACTGGTGGCCTTGCCTTAAATTCCAGGGAGGGGGGGGGGCAGGATTAGTGTTAAGACCAGGGTGTTAAGGTTGGTAGGGATAGTGTTAGGGTTAGGTGTAAAGTTTGGACAGGGGAACAGGTACCACGTGGAATTTAGTGCGAGGCCAACTATTGTACGAGTAATATATATTTCAGTGTTAGATCGTCCATACTTTTCCGCCGACTGGCCATATAAGCAGTAGCAGAATCAAAAAGACTTTAGGAGTCGCTAGAGCACAAACCCTTCAGCTCAGTCATAAAGAAGAGGTTTTCATGAATAAAAGGCAATCTTAGTTGGAGAATTCCATACATAGCAGTAGGCTTTTCGACTACCATGATACAAGTGTGATTCAAACTCACTGCTCCGGGGGAGGGGGGGGGGACTCGTATCTCAGGTGGCTATAGCATCGGACGTACCGAAACCTTCCCCTTGCTGTCGTGGATACGAACCCCACCGAGGTCGCCACGTTTTTCACAATTAGGCCGAAACAAATCTTAGCTACACTTTTTTTCAAAACTCACCATCAAACTAACTTTAGAGTATCACACGCTGTCGAAAAGGTCTTATGTCAAAAGAAAAGCTACCACGGACACCATGTTTGTGCAAAACGGTTCTTTGTTGTCCCTGACTTTATTATTCTTAGGTCGCTCCTCTTCATGTTTCTTCTCGTTATGTACGCTCACGTCTTCGTACTGACTGTCAGCATAAAGATGATAGTAGGAAGGATGAAATTTAGCATTGTAGTTGCCAGCAAACAACGACATTGAAAATACCCATCACGTTTTGCGCTTGCAGATGACAGGCCATCGTTTTCACTGTTTTTTAAAAAAATTGTTCGGTTTTCAATTGATACGCAGCTTTTCTGTCTGGTGAACAGCCTGTAATGCTTTAATGAAACAAAGGGGCTTCTCGCCCACTTAAAGAACTTGAGTTTACTAAAAACCTCTCTTTCGGAACTTGATGAGCTTCGTAAATGGAATTCGGTGGATAAATGCTAAAGAAGAAGTAGGGGCAGCGTCCATTCGGTTTGGATGTGCGATTTTCGCTCTTTGAATTTTAGCTATAAATCCACATTGTCGATTTATGGTAAAATTACACGACGCTCGCAGCCCTCCACCAGAAGGCCAGCCCATGCAGGAGCTCCCACAGTCACAATTATAGCCGGGTGCCGGGACGCCTTTAATAGGCAGCACCATAGAGTGTCCAAGATACAAAGTTTAGAAGTTTGAAACCACGATCCTTCTTTCGGCGATACAGCTAGGAGTGAAGTTAGGGTAACGCGGTTGTTGTCTTTGAGCTTAATAACCAAAGGATTGTTGAAGTAGCTCATTTATAAGATCAGACACAGTCCTCTGGAATCACAGTCAGCAGAAGTGCGTCCGAAGTTTCAAGGAGGTTGTTGGGAGTGCCTACACTCCCAAAAACAAGAGCCAACCAATCACTGGAGACCACGTGCGTTTGCTCTCTTTACAGCGCTGTCATCTTAATCGGGCGCCTTTCCATTGGCTACTCCCTTCTTCTCGAAGGTCATTCGGCCGAATGCCGGCGAATCACATGAGGGTGTCACCTTTCAGCTAGTCGTGACTTGCAGTGCTTTTCTGATACACTTTCCGTGGCCGGCCGTGTTTTTTTTGTCTGCTGCTTTGGTATAGGGGACAAGGGCCGAGTGCGTATACGCTCTACGGGATTTCAAGAACCAGGCGGGTCATAACAGAGGTTAACTTGTATTTCACTGCGATAGCGACATACGGAGCAGTTAGTTTCGGGACGCAAGCTCTTGAATTCTAGATCACCCCAACGGTAGCATACAGTGTAGTCTTGTCTCCAGAACTGAAGCCTTTGAGGTGAAGCCTGCCGCAGTTACTCACCGTGTACGGAACACGTTTAAGCGTTTGCTTAACTTCGAGCCGGTTGTTTATTTTACTGAAAACAACTGTAACGAGATATGATGTCAACGTCCGTGCGCCGATCATTTAAAGATAACCGTCGGAGACCTGCGACACAGGTAAGATCTTTAAGCCTGTCCGCATTGTGTTGTTTGCGCATTTCCACCTTCCTGAAATTGCGTAGTCCGAATCGTACCGGGGTCCTTTACAGAACCAGGCCAGGGTATTTGTCGCCATAAGCACCAGGTATTCTAAAAGACTTTAACGAGGACCTGCCTCGACGGGTACTCAATATGCTTCTTATCGCGTCAATCATTTTTATGAGGTTGGTTCCTCAAACATCGGAAGCCAGATCAGTCTAGCAAAACTGACATACAATGGCGAAACGGCCTCCAACCGTGTAGCGGTCAAGGCCTCACCTCGTGGGGGGTACGTCGGGTGACCGTCATCAAATGCCAATCGTTCGCGATGGCAAAAAATGGGCAGATTGAGACGCCTCGACTGCCATCAGTTGTAGGCTCTCTTTCTCTACATATTATTGTGGTCTTCCATTAGGGCGTACACCTTATCAACTGTGATGTTGACAGGAGTGTGAAGAAACTGCACAAATGCAACCCTCCATGACAATACTTATCACCCTTTATAGGAAGATTTGAGCCAATTACTCAGAAACAATGATATCACACATCGGTTAGAGGTGTCAGTGATATCTCTAGACGGTTTTTCGAAACAAACTGTGCATACAGAAAATACCTCATTTTTTCGTCAAGCCCGAGAAGTATGCCAAGAGTGGGAAGTTTCCCGAAGTGAATCTCACCTAAGCGACATATTCCTAACTTGGGCAACGTAACAACGCTAACTTTCGTAGCCAATTCAAACACATGATAAAAATCAAGAAAGGAAATACATGTACGGCCTTCGAAAGTTTACGGTCTTAGTACCTGAACAGTATGTTTTAAAAGCACTGAAGTCTATATTCACACTTTTAGTGTAACGGGCACTTTTTGCCTAAGGCAAAAAGACGTGTTAATGGAAAAAGGGCGATCGATGAGCCACTTAGGGGTAAAGTCCACCGATGAAGCCTGAGTGCTAGACGGGATAGAGCGCTACTCTGGGACTGTGGCAGAGAGCTCTCACTGGCGGTCGGCATTTCGAATGCCGCGTGTAATGACTTCCACTGCGTGCCCCACGATGTGGACGCAGCGGGGACACTCCCTTCTCCATCTTGCGTAGATGGTAAAACAAAGTAAAGATGGCTGAAAGTGAACGCGAATGCAGTGGCCGCCAAAGTTGGACAGCTCGTCTACGCATGCAACACAGCTGGCTCTTTTCCCGCTGCATGTAACTGACTATAACAAGGGCTGATCGAATCTCACATTAGCTAGAATGTCAGAAGGACCACAGTAAGACGGAACCATTGCAGTCTGACCCTCGGTCCTCTAAACGACCGAGTTGTCTTGTCAGTTAGCAAGCCACTTCTATTGGCGTGTCGTGACATGCACAAGCGCGCCATATTTGTTATTGGTGACAAATGCACTTAGTTGCCGTGGCAATGGGGTCCCAGCGCTGCCCTCACTTTCTCTTCCATTTCGTGTACACCACACGACTGTCCACCCCTGTTAACCAATGGATAGTGAGATTGAGCGAGGTGACTGACAAGACTTGGCGGCCTGTCTGCGTGTGACACGCACAGTGGTCCCAACGTCATGCATCAGGATTAACGGGGGAAATGTTTCCCATGTACGTGAGAAATGGGAATACTCTTACACACAACGTTGTGCTCGCCATGGTGGCGCTAGAAAGGAGAACCACATGTTCGCTGCAGAAGTAATGCATGATGTGCGGCGAACATGTTTGCTCAACGCGCGTGTTGTGGGCTAGTTTTGTATAGCGTGCTTGAGGAGGTAGGGGGTGGGTAGGGTGATGTGATGTTTCATTGAAGTTGTAACGCACCGCAAGTCCGACAGGGTTGTTTGAACGAGCTGAGGTCACTTTGGCGCGGATCCCGGATGAGTCTGATGTGATCGTTTACCAGCGAAGATGTCCAGTGGTCCTTCAAATTGCTGGTGTTGGTGACGGCGGTGGGGATTGTAGACTAGGTTGGTGGGTTGCCAATTGAAGCGAAGAGACGAGTTGGGTTGGTTGGTTTACTTCTGCGAAGTTACTGGTGATGACGACGGTTTGTGCGGAAATTGACGAGTGGTCCGGTTTGCGTTGGTGCGAAGATGTCCGGTGCGTCTGATGTGCATCCTGAGCATTATTTAACAATGCAAGCATGCCGACGAGTGTTGGGGGTTTGAAGCGTTGATCCGTGTTATTCGACAATTGTGTGCCTTTCCCTCCGATTTAGCCTGTCCTCTATGTAAGCTCTTGCAAATTGCGGCTCCGGTTCTCGCGGTAGTGAACCACGCCTGTCGTTCTTCAGCACGATACTCCCACATCTAGGGCTTGGTCTGCTGATGTTTGAAAGAGGTCCTCAGGGTGTCATCGCAACGACGCTTTTGTCCGCCTTGTCTGCGAGCATACGTAACGACTTCACCATGGAAAATCCGCTTGAGCAGGCGCTCGTCATCCATCTCCAAGGCTTGACTGCTCCAACAAAGCTGCATCTGCCGTATTTGTACCTGGTACGGCTGCAATCATGCCGGATCTAGCCGGCGTCAATGATGTCCCGAACTGTACCTCTTCAGGCTTGACGATCCGTTGCGGCGGATCTGGACAGTCTAATCCATTCGCTTCTCCAACCGCGGAGACCGAATTCCGAAGGTCTAAGAACCACTTCTCTGTCTTGAAGAGCTGTGTCAATCTAGGATTTGAGTTGACTCCCTCGTCGACACCTAAAATTGGATAACGGTGCCGAGTCGAGGACAGTAAAATTGAGCTCCTGAGGTGGACGGCGAAGAACCTGCCCAAACAACCTCAGTCACCTTTCTTGGATGGCCTTGGTTATCCTTGTGATGTTGTCTCAGCGAGTGCGGACTGCCTCATTTGAGACGAAGTCGGTGTACTTTACTCGAAAATTAGTTCTCAAGCAGTGGTGGCGAATTACCTCCAGTTTCGCTCGTTTTTCATGCGCACAGCCCAGCATTCACAACCATTCAAAAGGACCGACTGGGCAGATGCACGGTATACGCGAATCTTAGTGGCGATGGAGATGTCGCGTCTGATCCATGGGCATTACCTAAGGTTTGAAAAAACTCGATGGGCAACATTGATTCAGGAGACATTGTCGTCCTTACTCTGGCCATTCGGCAGTGGCTTCGCCTCGGGGTATTTAAAACTGCCCACTTCTTCTAGTTTGCAGCCATAAATCCCATGGGGTGCTTCTCCTGGTTAGGAGTATGCCTTGAAAATATTTTGGTTTTCCCAACGTTTATGTGTAAACCGACCGATTTAGCGACCTCGTTCACCCGCGATATCACAGATCACCAAAACTTGAATCTAGTAGGGCGATATCATCGGCATAATCGAGATCAGTCGGGGTGCAATCGGAACACCGTCACCTTCATTAAGGGCTCTCCCGAGAATTCAGTCAATAACGTAGTTGAACAGAATGGGCGACAGGATGCAACCCTGTCGAACGCCAGACCGAGTGACGAACGGTTACGAAAGATTGTCGCGAGCCAGGACTCGCGCGGTCGTGGGGCGATAATAGGCCCTGATCATGACGATGATTTTTGGCGGTACACCATCTAGTACCATCATCCGCCACAGGAACTCATGATGGACGGAATCGAACGCAGCGGCAAAGTCAACAAAAAACAGGCGCCAGTTGTTGCTAGCTATTGCAGAATTCGAGAATGCGCTTCAATGCGAATACCTGGCCCGTCCGAATACCTGGTCCAGTCCGAAATCCCGCCTTGGTTGGGCTCCGTCCTAGAGTCACGCACAGCCTGCAATCGCCTAAGCAGAACAATGGCGAAGATCTTCTCAACAACGCCGATGAGGCTTATGCCGTTGTGGTTCTCGTATCTCACCTTATCCCTCTTCTTGAGGATAGGTACAAGGATGCCCGAGCCCCAGTCACCAGGCGCAACCTCGTCTCTCCACGCTTGTTAAGTCACTTCATGGACCCAGGGCGCCAGGGTGTCGACACAAGACTTGTAGATTTAAGCGGGTATACCGTCCTCTCCGGGTTCCCTTGTTGCTGCGTAACCTTTGTATGGCATCCGAGACTTCTCCTTTAGAGGGGAGTCGCATGACACTGTATGGGTTTGAGAGGGACTAAACTCCGCTGCAGAAGAGGGCAAGGGCGTGGTGGGTTGGGTAACAAAGTTGAAATGGTGTTCGAAGTGCCCACGCCAGCGTTCGAATTTGACTGAGTTGTCAGCAATAATGTCGCCAATCACGTCGCATACAGAGTCACTCAGTGCAGAGGGCTTGCCAATAACTTGGCGAATAAGTCTGTAGAGTTTTCGAATGTCACCAACGCTCGGGGCCTGCACCATGGAGGTCGCTATTCCAATCCAATATTTCTTCCGGTCATCCGTCATTTTTCGGAGTTGGCAGAAGGAATCATCATTACGGAACCCGGCTCAAACCGTCTGAGCAGACAACTGCAGGGTTCTTCCGCTGATCAAGTCACTGTGGCGTTGCTGGGTATATCCAAGAATTTCCTCAGCTGCCTCATTGACTGAGGTTTTCAGTGACGATCACTGTATTACTGCCTTCTCCGTTGGCATGGGTCTTTAAACAGGACCGGATTTCTCTGCTCAGGGCCTCGGCAGTGCTGGCTTGCCGGATTTTTGTGATATCGAGGCGTTCAGGACGTAGCATTTTTGGCGCGGATGAGAGGTGAACTTTCAAAAATATACGAACGAGGAGATAGTCCGACCCATGGGCGTTATCATTCTCGGCACCACGCATCGTTCTGCTATCGTGAAACCAGCTGCGCAACCTTGAGCTGACTAGTATGTAGTCAGTCTGACTGGCCTTATGACCGTCGTTTGAATACCAGGTCAGCAGATGTTTTTTGGCGATGCTGGAAACATGTGCTGGTGACAAGCAGTCGGTTTCGATCAGCGAAGTTCAGCAATCTTTAGCCATTTTCACATCGGAACCAAGACCAAAGCGGTCAAGAAGATGACTGTTTTTCAAGTCGGCAGGTCCAGTCTGACCATTCCAAGCCTCGGCAACAATCAGCAGATCACGGCGAAGGAGTCTTTCAGCGAACGGCTGCAACTGCGAGTAAAACGCCTCTTTATCGCGCTGTTCGGCAGCTGAAGTTGGCGGGTATAGAGAGACGACGGGTATTC